>BOPN01004526.1:70000-80000 GCA_017312705.2 Penaeus japonicus
ACAGAAAAAAAAAAAAACGGTAAAACTAGTAAAAAGTATTTAGATATTCAAGCAGGCAAGAAATAATAATAGTAATTGCCAAAGCTAATGATTAATAGAAATGTGTGCTTTAATACATATATACACCCCCCCACACACACACACACATACACACACACACACACACACACACACACACACACACACACACATATATATATATATATATATATATATATATATATATATATATATATATATATATATTTGTCTGTGTCTTTTATTTCTCTCTCTTTTTTCATATGATACAATGAAAACAGACTCAAGTCCAGTAATAATAAACATGATAATAATAATAGTATTTGTGATAATGATAAGGGCATAAGTAATGATGATTAAAATTAAATTATGCTTTTAAAGATATTGCCAAAAACCGAGATTGCGAAGCTGTATATCAACAATTATAAAAAAAGATACGCCCCCTTTAATATTAGAACAACCAACTCATGATATTGGTAATAAAGAAAATATATGATAACGGTAACGAAAGGATCGATAATTCTAAAAATAATGATTGAAACAACAATTACAAGAATAAGAAATCGTAATAATGATGATATTAATACAAGTGAAAATAAGCACAAAATCAGTCCAGTTCATTCCAAGTCAAATCAAAAAACTGCAAATTATCACAACTGCAATCATTATCTTAAACAATATAATTATTTTTGCTAAGATATATAATCATAGAGTGCTGTATATTCATCTTTACAGTAAATATCACCGTAAGAAAATGTTGTGCTGAGTGATAAGTCATGTGTAGATTGGCCAGGAATTACAAGGTTAATATCAAGTTTTTTATTTTAATATGGTCGATAATAACTTGCATATATATTGTATATCAATATCATTAGTAAGTGTAAAGTGTAAATTACTAAGTGCCCCCTTGAAAGCGTAATGTTTTCTATGAACTCCATTAGTCAAGTCCGTTTTCTTTCCATTGATAACGGGATAAATTACTTGATAATGAGCAAGAAAGAAGCGGCTGACTAAAAACTGCTATAAATACACAAGGAATCATGTTCACGTGCGCGCAATTTATTTCTTGGTTCCGTTGGGTAATAATGCTGCATTCGGATAAGATAAGTAGCTGAAGTCTATTGATACCCTAGTTGATGGTTTCATTTTACTGGGTTTATTCATATATTTCCGGTTCTCTTTATGTATCGGGCATAGTATCATTACTTTCATTGGGAAGCACTGGCTTGAATGGCTATTAATGCACGCTTGACATCATCATAATAAAAGAATAATAATATTACTTCTGAATTATTTCAAAACTGTTAGGAATATTGTAATCCTCAGTCACAAGCATTGAATTAAAAGAAATTATTTTTCTTGTTATTTCCAATGTATTATGTCCAACTATTTATAAAAAAAAAAAAAAAAAAAAAAAAACATTCTTTTCCATTATAGCAATTTCTGTATTATATATTGTTGTCCACACTTGGCATACAGGGTAATTGATATACTGATCTGCAATTGATTTAAGGATAAATACATACAAAGTTAATATTCTTACAACTATAATAAGATTGGTCAATGTTCTAGTGAAATGGGTGAAAAAACGAAAATAAAAACGGAATTATCTCTTGGTATTATTATTATAATAAATAATATCACTAGCCAATATTATATATATATATATATATATATATATATATATATTTCCTCCATACATATATGTATATATATGAATATGTACATACATACATACATACATACATACATACATATATATATATATATATATATATATATATATATATATATATATATATATATATATATATGTGTGTGTGTGTGTGTGTGTGTGTGTGTGTAAATACATATACATATAGATGTGTTATGTATATATATATATATATATATATATATATATATATATATATATATATATACATATACATAGACGGATAGACATATTTTATGTGTATTCATATTCATATGGAATTGTATTTAAATATGTATATATATATGTATATATATACATACATACATACATATATATATGTATATATATATAGGAGCAAATAACCAATTGAAATTGATATCAATGGACTTCTATCGACATTTAACCGAAAAAAAAAAAACGTGGCGGTTAGAGATGTACAATCAATAAATGTAGAACTGTTCAAATGGGATGTATAAAGAAAATGGCAAATTATATGCTTCTCCTCCAGCACTCGTGTATGAGCCTTAGCTGTGCTCAGACCTTGTTTCCTAAAACGCAGCGGCAACAAATTAGATCTTGTGTAACTGGAGCTACCCCGGGTTACGGGGCCTCTTGTCTCGCTGGACATTGTTGTTTCTGTGTTGTATAACGTAAACAAAGTCGAGTAAACGCTGTTTTTTTTTTTTTAAATACAGATTTTGCGCATATTTAGTGCTTTGCTTGCACCTTCAGTGCTTTGATTTTGCAGGTGACTCAAGGGTTACAGTAGTAGTAGTCGGCACCCCACCCCAGACCCGCAGCACTCTTCTACTACAGTGGTTCTCAACCTTTTTGGCCCGCGACCCCCCAGACAATATTGGTAGAGACTCGTGACCCCGCCTTCCCCGAAGTGCTTCTGACACATACACACACACACACACACACACACAGTACATGCCATTCAGTCATTATTTGCTTGAAATTTATGATAGAATTATTTTGACAGCCTTAAAATAAAAGTCGACTATAATACTATTTTTTTTTCTTTAACATCATCTCGCGACCCCCCAAAAGCATCTCGCGACCCCCCGAGGGGTCGCGACCCCTAGGTTGAGAACCACTGTTCTACTACAGGCTAGCTCTTACGGGCTGTGACACCTGTGTAGGGAGGTCCAGCAGCCTGGAGCATCCATTGGGCGCAACTCTCTTCTTCCCCTGAATTTTTCTATATTTCCGTGTGACTTTCCTGAACCTACCGGAGTTTCCTTGTCAGCTCCCGATTCACTTGGGGGTTGGGCACCGACTTACCGCCCCTCCCACTAGGCAGGTTCGGCGGTAGGAAAGTGTCTTCCACACAACTCCGATCCCTTAGCTGATACTGGAGAACGCAACTAGGCTTCCATTAGGGGGCGAGGGAGGCGAGGACGTGTAACAATAAGACTGTTTTATTCTCTTAGCTATTGGGTTAGATTGAGACGAGATAGCAGGGACAGGTAATCCCTCAGGGACAACGGGACTTCGGCCTCGGTGGTCGGGACCTGGTCCTCTGACGCCACAGTATGAACGATCCCCGGCCACCCTTCCTTTCCCAAGGAGGGGAGGGGCGACTCCAAGTCTTCTGTTACCAATATGACCACTGAAGGAACCCCAACCAATGACCGACATGAGAGAGTACGATGTTAGCTAATGTGAGGCTAAGAAGAAAGCTGAAGGTTTGGCAAGTAAACCCGCATACCCATACACTCAGCAGCAATCATCAATGTTTCCAGTGCAAGCAGTGTTAGTCGGCAGCTCGCAGCAAAAGATCAAGAAATTTTGGAACTGAAGAAAACTGTTAAGGACTTAATGAATCAGATTAAGAATTGAGAAAATAAAAAGCTGAACAATGAATCAACCCAATAAAAAAAAAAAAAAAAAAAAATCATAAAGGGAGGATGATACCAAATCACAATCTGGATCGCACCTTGTCCAGGTGACCCCCACTAGGACTTCGCCTGGTTTTTGGTCTGCTCGTAGTAGATCATCTTCCACCAGACGTCTCCCTAGCAATGGGGAGCAGGCCATAGAGACTACTGTCTCCAAAAATTCCCGAGAGAGGCCCTCGGGAAGCGAGGGAGAGGAGGAACTGTCGAAGTTTTAGATCAAAACTAAACTCCCTCAGACTATTAGCCTCGTCCTATGCTCCCGATATTATAGTTCTTCAAGAAAGCCTTTGAATTTTAAACAACCAAGTCTCTGACGAGGTCGTATTGCTGAGAAAGTACCATTTGTGTAGAAAAGACCGAGAGGGAAGGGGTGGAAGCGGGGTCGCCATGTACATCCACCAGAACCTCCCTTTCACTGAAGTGACAATTAATTCCACTTTGGAACACGTATGCAAAGTAAAATTCAATAACACGTATCTAACTATATGTTCAGTTTATTGTCCACCTGATAATATGGTAATCTATGGTGAGCTTTTTGGCCTTCAGGATAGTTAGCCAAATAACAAATTAATTTTAGGTGATTTCAACGCTCATCATACTTTCTGGGGTTCCCTGCGGGTGGATGGTAGAGGTGAGCAAGTAGTTAAGTTGATCAATGACTCTGATCTGGTCCTTCTAAACGATGGGAACCATTGAGTGGACGATGATACCGGTAATTTGAGCTGTTATATTGACCTTTAACACTGGTCTCTTCAACACTAGCAGCCAGTAGTGCCTGCAGCACCATTGACGACTCGTTGGGAAGCGATCACCTTCCTATTTGTATTAAATATTCATACGACACTACGAGAACACCTTCAGTACCTAAATTTAACGTAAAAAGATCAGATTGGGTCGCCTTCACAAGGCTCAAAGTTGTTGGAGAAACCATTGATGATAAAGTAAACAATGTTCAAAATTGTATTATAAATGCAGCAATGGCAACCATCCCTGAGACTGACAGAGGCAGCAAGCATAGGGTTCCATGGTGGACACCAGACAGCTTGGGTGGGCGTCTATGTGAACGGAAATTGGGCCTACAGGCTTTTCCAAATGAGAACCTGCAATTACAAACTAGCGAGAGCTAGGGCTCAGCAGCCCAACCTGACAAGCCAAAAGACTCCTGGCGAAGCTTTGTCTCTACGATTAACAGCAACACCAGTATCACAGAAGTTTGGTCCACTGTCAACAAAGCCAATAGGAATGGGATATCTTATAAAATTAAAAACATCATCCATGAGGGAAATAACTTTGATTCACCTAGAGACATTGGGTGCTGGGCCACACCTGCCAGGCAGTTCTTACACAAGCAGCTCGAAAACTACCATCCCGACTCTGACCACCAAAGAAGCATCCGAGATGCAAACCAATTCATTTTGCTACAGGAGATGACCTTGATTATAATAAAAATCTTACAATGAATGAGCTCTATTCAAGACCTAGAAGGCTGTAGAGGAACATCCTAGACCCCGATGAGATTCGATATGAGATGATGAAGCATCTGTGACCACATGCTTATGATCTGTTGTTATAGAAAGAATTGTTAATAGTAGGCTATTACATTTTCTAAATACCAGGAATTTACTAGTTGACGATCACGGAAAGACAAAAAAAAAAAAAAAATAAAAAAATCAAAAAAAATCAGGGGAAGAAGAGAGTGGCGCCGAAAGGACACCTTAGACAACAGCCTCCCTACACAGGGGTCACAGTCGGTAAGGGCTAGTCTGTGGTAGAAGAGTGCTGCGGGTCTGTGGTGGGGTGCCGACTACTACTACTGTAGCCCATGAACCACCTTCAAAGTCAATGCACTGAAGATGCAGGTAAAGCACTAAAAGTGCGCAAAATATGTAGAAAACAGCGTTTACTCGACTTTGTTTACGTTATACAATCATAACAAGAATGTCCAGCGAGACGAGGCCCCGTAACCCAGTGTAGCTCCATGGACACAAGACCTAATTTGTTGCTGCTGCGTTTTAGCAAGAAGAGAAGCATAAAATTAGCCATTTTCTTTATAGATCTCATTTGACTGAGGATTGCAAATTCCGAACAGTTCTATATTTATTGTTTGTACATCTCTACCATCCGCGCAAATTTTGAGCATTTTCGGCCATTCATATTTCACTTATTTCTTGATTGCGCTGAGTATTATTTCTATATTTCTGTTGATGTTTGTATTCATTAATACCAATTTCACTGGTTATTTGCTCATATATATATATATATATATATATATATATATATATATATATATATATATATATATATACATACATACATACACATATATATATATACATATATAAATATATATATATGTATGTATATATATCTTTATATGTATGTATATATATTCTATCTATCTATATATATATATCATATATCTATATGTATATATATTCACACACATATATATATGATTATATATATGTATATAAACGCACATATATACGTATATATATGGAGGAAATATATATATATATAATATATATATATATAGATAGATATGGGTGTGTGTAATAATAAGAATAGACAATAATTCCTTTTTTAATTTTATTCTTCCCGTTTTTTCTACATTTCTTTAGGACATTGACCAAAGAAAGTACCTGAAATGATCTAAACTTCGGAAATCTGTCTGAACTGATCTCATTATAAGTTCGTGAAATATTACTTTTGTATGTATTGACCCATAATTAAATTAATTGTAGAAACGTATATCGCTACCCTGTATGTTACGTGTGGAAAACAATACACTCTAAAAACATGTGAGGGAATAAAATGTAATTTTCGAAAATTATTTCACAGAAGTAAAGAATCTTTTAATTCATAATTGTCTTATTATTTATAGCATATGACTGAGGACTACATAATCTTAATAGTTTGCAATAACTTAGAAAGTAATATTACTATTGTTTTATTATGATAATGAAGATGATGTCCAGCATGCATTGATAGGCATTCAAGCTAGTGCTTCCCAATGAAAGCAATGATACTATGGTCGATCTATGCAGAGAAAAGGAAATATATCATTCCGTCATCGGAAAGAAAACGGACTTGCCTAATGGAGTTCATAGAAAACGTACCACTTTTAAGAGACACTTAGTAATTTACACTTTACACTTACTAATGATATTGATATACAATATATATGCAAGTTATTATCGACCATATTATAATTGAAAAGGTAAATTTTCCGAATAACGCCGCGTCGCTAAATACCACAAAAGTGGTATTGATGGATTCCTCTCAACCTCTATTCATATATAGTGAAATTAATGAGCGTTTGCACCCCTGAGGCCCACAATCTGGGTCCCGATAGTAGGGGAGGGCATGAAGTAGATCAGGGAAATTGCGGGGTAAAATATGAATTCCGGCCATATTTCGTATGCAAAATCTTAACCAATTACCTACCTAACTTTGCTTAGGTTTGAAGTTTGCTCCTAGTTTTCATAAATTTGCCCCTCTGACCCCTTTTAAGGCACTTCGTGCTACCTCGTGCTACTCGGTATCACAAAACCTTAATCCAACTACCTACCTCACTTTCCCTAGTTTTGAAGTCAGGTTTTGCGAAGAGGGAGCTATGTGCTCCTGTGGATCTCCCAACTGTGGTGCACCTGATACGTATGATGCGTAATTAGTTCTGTGGATAAAAATGCCGCGACACGGATAACCCTCACACTGCGCCATGATGACAGCAACTGAGTCTTCGTCTATATCTTCAGATAGGAAACTAGGACTGATGATGACGCGACCACTCAATAGAGGGCACTATAATTATACTGTAAATAATGGGGAAGAGCTGCGCCATCTGCTGAGGAGAACATGGCCGTTAACATGCAGGTAATTCCTTGGGGTTTCCAGAACCAGCTTGCTACTATCCGTAACATGTAAACACAGCCATGTTTGAATTTCAGGGCGAGGACAGGATCGGGATATTCAAGGTTCGGCGTATGTTGCACTTGAAGTTCCTGTGTGGGGAGCCAAAGGGGGCGAAGCCCCTTTGGCTAGGGATTAATTCAAAACTTAGGCAAAGTTAGGTAGGTCATTGCTTGCAGGATTTTGCAAGCGAAATATGCCCCGAAGTAGGACGAGGTAGCACGAAGTGCCTTAAGAAAAGAGACCCAGATTGTGGGGTCCAGGGGTGCAAGCGCTCATTAATTTCACTATATATGAATAGTAGAGGTTGAGAGGAATCCATCGATACTAATTTTTTGTAAGGTTTCGCAACGCGGCTATTCGGTACCACCAACATTTCTTACAAGTATATTTACTGTAAATTTTGATGAAGAATATGCAACTCTCTATTAATTTATATCTTAGCAATGATAATTATATTGTTTTAAATAATGATTGCAGTTGCATGTGATGAACGTTTCTTGATTTGACTTGGACTGAACTAGGCAATCTTTTCACGATAATTGCTTTTGTGATTATTTTCATTTGTATTATTATGATTTCTTATTCTTGTTGTTATCATCATTATTTTTAGAATTATCAATCTTCTCGTCGTTATCACATATTTTACTAGGAAGTGGTCATATTTTTTATTAGTGATTATCAATATACAGTCATCAATCTCTTATACATTGTTACTATTGCATAATTTTAATTGTAATCATCATTACTAATACCATTATTATTATCACAAATACTACTATTATTACCGTTATCACTATTATTATTACTAGAGTCTGTACCGACACAAATATATATATATATATATATATATATATATATATATATATATATATATATATATATATATATATATATATATATATACGCACACATACACACACACACATTTTAGAATTTTGGCATGAGAAAATACTTCAGATAATCAAAACGACTCATAATAAGCTTGTGAGATATATTATACCGTCTCATAAAAAATATGGGTTGGCGTACCGTTGTACGGTAAATTGTGAGAGATTTGCACCAATATTGTAGAGAATATTGAAGAATGTACTACAAAATTGTTTGACTATGTTAATTAGGAAATACTATATATATATTCATTTATATATGTCATTTGACTGAGGATTACAAATTTTCAGCAAGTAATATCACTTGATTTTGTAATGATGATGATGCTTAATTCATCAGATTAGAGAAAGGTATTGGTATACAATATATATGTAAGTTATTAATTACCATGTTATACTTAGATACTTCGTTTTTATTAAATTTATCTTCTCTGGCCATTTTACACATAATAGATCACTCAACAATACAATTTCTTTTAACGGTGATATTTACTGTAAAAATATGATTATACAATGATTGATGAAATAGCAATGCAAGAATGATTGCAGGTGCATGTAAAGAATGTTTTTTTTATTTAACTTGAAATGACCTAGGCGATGCTTTCATGATAATTGCTTTTGTGATTTTCACATGTATTAATGTCATCATTATTATGATTTATTATTGCAGTTGTTGTTTATATCATCATTATGTTTAGAATCATCAAAACATTCATTACCATTATTATCTTTACTGCAATTATCATTTGCCGGTTGTAATAATAGTAGAAGTGGCAGTATTTTTTGGTTGTCATTATAATTATTAGCATCTTCACTGTCATTATCATAAAACTCGTCATCATTTTATTGTAATAATCATTATTGATGCCATTTTTATCATCACAACTACTACCATAATCATTATCATCACTAGAGAATGAGAGAGAGATAACAGACACATATATATGTATATAATATATTAAATATATATATATATATATATATATATATATATATATATATATATATGTGTGTGTGTGTGTGTGTGTGTGTGTGTGTGTGTGTGTCTGTGTGTGTGTGTATGTGTTTGTGTATGTGCGGATGTGTGCTTGTGTTTGTGTGTATGTATGCGTTAGCGTGTGTGTACGTATATATATATATATATATATATATATATATATATATATATATATATATATATATATATATGCATATATATGGACATTTCTATTCATATTTTTCATAAACAAAAATACCTTGACTCTTCTCAAAACCTTTAATAAGCTCCAAGCAAGATAAATCGTGGCCATTATTATATATCATAGATTATGTATACAAAATATATAATGGCATCATCGTTATATATCCGCGTCTATAGATAATTCGAGGTTAGATTCCTTCGTAAACTATGAAGCCTTCCCTACATTCGTCCTCGGAATGACTAGTAAGAGGAATTTGCAAAAAATCCAAAACGAATCAGGAAAGTGGAAAAGTAATCGGAGATTCAAAAGATCTTTATTCCAGATATTTATAATGTTTCCTTCCCTCATACCTCATGACTGATAAAGAACATGTCTAGTTCTTGTAAACATGAGACTAAT
>BOPN01004526.1:82500-87500 GCA_017312705.2 Penaeus japonicus
ACATATATATATATATATATATATATATATATATATATATATATATATATATATATATATATATATATATATATATATACATATATATATACATATATACATATATATATATATATATATATATATATATATATATATATATATATATATATATGACTCATAATTAACTTCTGAAATATTTTAATTGCAGAAGGTATCCACCCTTCATCATATCAAGGACGCTTTCCTAATAATGTTACGAAAACATTAAAGATAGTACAATACATTATAAAATAATTTGTACTTTTCAAAAATGATAGCACATTCGATGATTCGAGTGTCTCTGATAAGCGAAAGATTTATTTTGGCATTTTCGATATATATTTCAAATGACTGAGGAGTGCAAATTCCGAATAGTTCCACCTTTATTGATTGGACATCTCGTCCACAATGTTGCACAAATGTTGAGCATTTTCGGCCGATCGTATTGCACTTATTTCTTGGTTGTGCTTAGTATCATTTCTATATTTAGTTAGAATATATCGATAGAAGTCCATTGATACCAATTTCAATTGGTTATTTACTCATTTTACTCCGCAATTTCCATAATATTGTTACACCGGCCGACTCGTCTATCTGCCACCAACAAGAGGCAGGCTAGGGAGACGGCGTGCTAACCACAGGGCCGTGAACAAAGAACAGCTCTAAGAGGCACCGAACACCACAGCGTCCCAGAACAGCACGAGGGGAAACGCCACGAAGCAAGGCAGGGCACGAAATAAACACACTCTAAAACATCTATCCTTTATTTACACTAGTTCTTTACCCGTACACTTTTCTATAGGCACAATACAGGGGGAAACCAGCACATCACACTGCACAATACAGCTTATAATAAGGCAACACAAAGTATATCAGGTCACAAGGGGCACAGGCGAGGTCTTCCCAGGGGCAGCAGCTAACTGCGTCTGCCTGGCCTCGTTCCTCCGCTGCTCCTGCCCAGTTGTTGCGTCATATTTGTCCAGCTTACATCAGTTTATTATTAACACATGTTTCGCACAGAGACAAAGACCCACTGGCGTAGCACTATCCCCCCCCCCCCTATCAAGCAGACGACCCGTCTGCTCTGACATACCAAAATATGAAATAAACAACAGGAAACATAAAGAAAATCATTCCTCAAAAACAAACAAAATTCTTTCAAAACAAAAGAAAACGTAATGGTAATCAGTTCTCAGAAACAACATAAAAATCTTTCATCCAGCCCGGCTTTCTTCGCTCTCGCCGGGGCCGCTCTGGTGGAGGTGTGGCGGTGGCAGGTTGGCAGTGGCACCCAGAGGGTTATATATATATATATATAAATATATATATATATATATATATATATATATATATATATATATATATATATACACACACACATATATATGTATATATATATATATATATATATATATATATATATATATATATATATATATATATATATATATATATATATATATATATATATATATATATATGTATATATATATATATATATATATATATATATATATATATATATATATATATATATATATATTTGTCTGTCTTTCATTTCTCTTTTTTTTCTCTCTTTCTCTTTATTGGTTTATGCCATATGATACAATGAAAACAGACTCAACTCCAGTAATAATAATAATGATAACGATAATAATAGTAGTATTTGTGATATTGATAATGGTATTAGTAATGATGATTACAATTAAATGATACCTTTAAAGATATTGCTAAAGACGAGATTGGTGATGCTGTATATTAATAATTGTAGCAAAAAATACGACCACTTAATATTAGAACAGCCAACTCATGATAATGGTAATAAAGAAAATATATGATAACGGTAACGAAAGGATCGATAATTCTAAAAATAATGATAGAAACAACAATTACAATAATCAGAAATCGTAATAATGATGATATTAATACGTGTGAAAATAAGCACAAAATCAGTCCAGTTCATTCCAAATCAAATAAAAAACGTTCATCACGTGCAACTGCAATCATTATTTTAAATAATATAATTATTATTGCTAAGATATATATTCATAGAGAGTTGTATATTCTTCATCATTACAGTAAATATCACCGTAAGAAAATGTTGTGTTGAGTGATAAGTCATGTGTAGATTGGCCAGGAATTACAAGGTTAATATCAAGTTTTTAATTTTAATTTGGATCATTAGTAGGTGTAAAGTGTAAATTACTAAGTGTCTCTTAAAGTTGGTACGTTTTCTATGAACTCCATTAGTCAAGTCCGTTTTCTTTCCGATGATAACGGGATAAATTACTTGATAATGAGCATGGTGGCGCTGACTAAAACTGCTATAAATACACAAGGAATCTGTCACGTGCACGCAATTTATTTCTTGGTTCCGTTGGGTAATAATGCTGTATCTGGGAAGAAGATATGAATAGAAGTCTATTGATACCATAGTCGATGGTTTCATCTTACTTGGGAATATTCATAGTATATTTCCGGTTCTCTTCATGTATCGGGCATAGTATCATTACTTTCATTGGAAAGCACTGGCTTGAATGGCTATTAATGCACGCTCGACATCATCATAATAAAAGAATAATAATATTACTTCTGAATTATTTCAAAACTGTTAGGAATATTGTAATCCTCAGTCACAAGCATTGAATTAAAAGAAATTGTTTTTCTTGTTACTTCCAATGTATTATGTCCAACTATTTTTAAAAAAAAAAAAAAAAAAAAAAATCATTCTTTTTCATTATATACTCTTATTATATATTGTTGTCCACACGTAGTATAAAGGGTATCGATATACCGATCTGCAATTGATTTAAGGATAAATACATACAAAGTTAATATTCTACGAACTTATAATAAGATTGGTCAATGTTCTAAAGAAATGTAGAAAAAACGGAAAGAAAATTAAAAACGGAATTATCTCTTGCTATTATTATTACACACACACATATATATATATTTCCTCCATACATATATGTATATATATGAATATGTACATACATACATACATACATACATATATATATATATATATATATATATATATATATATATATATATATAAATATATATACATATACATAGACGGATAGACATATTTTATGTGTATTCATATTCATATAGAATTGTATTTAAATATGTATATATATGTGTATATATATACATACATATATATATATATATGTATATATATATATATATACATACATATATATATGTATATATATATAGGAGCAAATAACCAATTGAAATTGATATCAATGGACTTCTATCGACATTTAACCGAAAAAAAAAAAAAAAAAAACGTATGTTAGAGATGTACAATCAATAAATGTAGAACTGTTCAAATGGGATGTATAAAGAAAATGGCAAGTTATATTTTTCTCCTCCAGCACTCGTGTATGAGCCTTAGCTGTGCTCAGACCTTGTTTCCTAAAACGCAGCAGCATCAAATTAAATTCCAAATACTGGAGCTACCCCGGTTACGGGGCCTCTTGTCTCGCTGACATTGTTGTTTCTGTGTTGTTTAACGTAAGAAAAGTACAGTAAACGCTGTTTTGTACAGATTTTGCACACTTTAAGTGCTTTGCCTGCACCTTCAGTGCTTTGATTTTGCAGGTGACTCAAGGGTTACAGTAGTAGTAGTCGGCACCCCACCCCAGACCCGCAGCACTCTTCTACTACAGGCTAGCTCTTACGGGCTGTGACACCTGTGTAGGGAGGTCCAGCAGCCTGGAGCATCCATTGTGCAACTCTCTTCACCTGAATTTTCTATATTTCCGTGTGACTTTCCCAACCTACCGGAGTTTCCTTGTCAGCTCCCCGATTCACCAGGGCTGGGCACTGATCTACCGCCCTCCCACTAGGTAGGCTCTGCGGTAGGTGAGTGTCTTCCACACAACTCCGATCCCTTAGCTGGTCTGGAGAACGCAACTAGGCATCCATTAGGGGCGAGGGAGTAAGGAGGACGTAACAACAAGACTGTGTTTTTACCTCTCTTAGCTATTGGGTTAGATTGAGACAATAGTTAAGGACAGGTAACTTCCTCAGGATAAATCGGATTTAGCCCAGGTTTCCTTATCCGGTCCGACACCACAGTATGAATGATCCCCGGCCACCCTTCCTCCTTCCCAAGGAGGAGGGGCGACTCCTAAGTCTTCTATTACCAATATGACCACTGAAGGAACCCCGACCAATGACCGACATGAGAGAGTACGATGTTAGCTACTGTGAGGCCAAGAAGAAAGTTGAAGGTTTGGCAAGCAAACCCGATACTCCATACACCTTAGCAGTAACTAACAATGTTTCCAGTGCAAGCAGTGTTAGTCGGCAGCTCGCAGCAAAAGATCAAGAAATTTCGGACCTGAAGAAAACTGTTAAGGACTTAATGAATCAGATTAAAGAATTATATAAAATAAAAAAGGAAATTGCTGAATCAACCCATTAAAAAAAAAAAAAAAAAAAAAAAAATCATAAGGAGGATGATACCAAATCACAATCTGGATCGCACCTTGTCCAGGTGACCCCCACTAGGACTTCGCCTGGTTTTTGGTCTGCTCGTAGTAGATCATCTTCCACCAGACGTCTCCCTAGCAATGGGGAGCAGGCCATAGAGACTACTGTCTCCAAAAATTTCCGAGAGAGGCCCTCGGGAAGCGAGGGAGAGGAGGAACTGTCGAAGTTTTAGATCAAAACTAAACTCCCTCAGACTATTAGCCTCGTCCTATGCTCCCGATATTATAGTTCTTCAAGAAAGCCTTTGGATTTTAAACAACCAAGTCTCTGACGAGGTCGTATTGCTGAGAAACTACCATTTGTGTAGAAAAGACCGAGAGGGAAGGGGTGGAAGCGGGGTCGCCATGTACATCCACCAGAACCTCCCTTTCACTGAAGTGACAATTAATTCCACTTTGGAACACGTATGCAAAGCAAAATCTAGCTAACACGTATCTAACTATAAGGTTCAGCTTGTTGTCCACTGA
>BOPN01004526.1:97500-100000 GCA_017312705.2 Penaeus japonicus
CACGGCAAGTATCGTCGCCTGTCCCGTGTTCACACTATCCAGTACATACAGAGGTCTGACCTGAACGTTTCCTGTCAGACACGGCAAAATATTCTCGCTGAGAAAGGTGACAGACAACTGTCGGTATGGTACGTGCGTGGTGGTGAGGTGCGGGTCCGGTGTAGTGGGAATGTGGAAATAATAGAAGGCTATTTAACCATATTTTGTCGGTCCGGTACTGTGCGGTACGTTGTCGTTACTGTATGGTGTAATCAGCCTTAAACCTCGGAAGGCTAGAATCAGTCAGCGAGTTGAATTGTGCCTCGTAGACCGCACGACGACACGGCTAGTTGTTTCAACATATGGTAATGAGCAGAAACGAACTTGTAGGAGAAAGCTATATACCTAGTGTCGTGTCAATTCAAGCAGCCTTGTAACTATCTTAACTACTTAATTGTTGTCGGAAAACTCACAGTGGGATTGTACATACTGTAGACCTTCAAACATGTATTTAAAAGAGTCCTAACCGTCGATCTCTGCACAAGGCATGGCATTGATGAGAGATACCATGAGATTGTCTACAGATCAATAGTCATGAACAACTCGACGCCTTTTTAATGTTATTCGCCGCTCATTGAAGTTACATAATAACTCCCGGTTCACACTTTGTATGGGATGCAATGTCCACAACTAAGAGGGAGAGACGGGGAAAGACCATAAGAATCACTAAGCACCCAGTCCCTGCCCCAGCCAGCGCTAGCAAGGCTGCAATGAATGTTAGACACCTCGAGTATGCAGGAATGATCTCAGGTGAATGTACATTGCATTTCAAAGTCTAGGAATATTACACCGCATTACTTTCGATCATTTTAGTTTAGGTCGTAATACGTTTGGGTCTCAGGAAATTTTAGATCGTAATACGTTTGGGCCTCAGGAAGTTTTAGGTCGTAATACGTTTGGGCCTCAGGAAGTTTTAGGTCGTAATACGTTTGGGCCTCAAGAAGTTTTAGGTTGCATGATGTTTAGGCCGATGGGTGATAATATATAGAACTTTAACTTACCAAACCGTTTGGTAATTCGTCGTTTGTCATCCTGCCCGTCACGGCCTAAATGATTTTCGGCTGATCTGTTCTAGGGATCGAGAACAAGTTAGAGAACGGCCTGATGGTCTAGGGGTATGATTCTCGCTTAGGGTGCGAGAGGTCCCGGGTTCAAATCCCGGTCAGGCCCTAAGTTTTAATGAATGGGAAATGTGATTTATACTGCCGGAAACATAGACCAAATAAAAAGACAATGAAACTAAAATAAAGACGTCTATATGCACGTTTTAATTAGTGACTTTCCTGGTTGGTTGTACTTTATTCAACATCTATTCACTGTGTTTCATTTGATTTTTCTTTTTTTCTTTCTTTATTACTAATATAGAATATTTTTGAAAAAAGTGTCCCTTTTCTTTCATATTGCCACTTTTTGGTCTATTTCACTTTCAATATATCCTTTACTTGAAAAATATTTATAATTTTGCTCGCTTCATTTTACTGTATGTTTTTTCTTCTTAAATGTGACAGATTTTCTTCTTCTCAATAGCTTTTATGACTTTAATAAATTTTGATATTATGGCTACATCTTTTTTCGGAAAGTAAGATGGTTAACGCGTTATTTTAAAATACAAAGTAAATCTACAGTATACAGATGTATGTATATGTATATAAGGAAAAAAAAAAAAAAAAAAAAAAAAAAAAAAAAAAAAAAAAACGAGCGCGCACGAACACACACATATATATATATATATATATATATATATATATATATATATATATATATATATATATATATGTATATATATATATATTTATGTATATATATAGATACATATATATTATATATATATATATATATATATATATATATATATTTGTCGAAGATCGACAAATGTAGGATTAAAGGATGCTAAATAGAGAGTGACATCTTCCTTCTAGTATATACAGATTCATCTGTAAACGTTGAAATCCAGTGAAAGAATGGACATGACAATAGATAGGTGAATCCCTAAGAAAAATCCAAATGTAATGAGGATAAGAATGACAACACCAACTATAATACTAAAATGTCAGTCGTGTCGACACGCAAAGTCCCTTAGCCACGACAGTCGCTCTTACAGACAGGCGTGGGCGGGGCTACGACAGCCGGCAGCCAGCGCACGTGGGAGAGCGCGCGTGTGAACTAAACGCGGAAGAACTCTCTAGTCTCTCTAGACCGCTCTGAATCCACTAATGTACAACGGCCTGATGGTCTAGGGGTATGATTCTCGCTTAGGGTGCGAGAGGTCCCGGGTTCAAATCCCGGTCAGGCCCACACTTTTCGAAACAGAATTAGAAATCATGGACCAACTTATAACTGTCAAGTAGAAAATGACGGGAAAAACCGCGCGTACTATACTGCTCGAATGAGTAAGGACAGTGACTGGGAACACACCGTGTAGATATGATTATCGGCAGTTGATTATATTCAGATACACTAT
>BOPN01004526.1:120000-121419 GCA_017312705.2 Penaeus japonicus
TGTTTGTTTAAGTAAATCTTGTTGAGAGATAAACAAGGAAGTAAATACAATAACAACAACAACAAAAATATAACGCTTGGACCCAGAAGTATCGACCCGGAAAGAAGGCAGGATGGTTGAAATTAGCATGATACAGTATTGCGTTCTCGACCTTCTCTCTCTCTCTCTCTCTCATTTCCTGCCTTTGATGTATTGTTTGAACACTTGTTTGTCATTCGTCAATTGCCTTCCTTACAGAGAGAGAGAGAGAGAGAGAGAGAGAGAGAGAGAGAGGGCGGGGGGAGGTAGGGGGAGGGAAAGAGAGAGAGGGGGGGGTAGGAGAGGGAGAGGGAGAGGTTAAGAAAGAGAGAGAGAGAAAGATAGAGAGAGGGAGAGATAGAGAGAGGGAGAGAGAGTGGGAGAGGGAGAGGTTGAGAGAAAGCGAGAGAGAGAGAGAGGGCAGGGGGTAGGGAGGGAGAGAGAGAGAGATAGAGATAGAGAGAGAGAGAGAGAATATTAGGTTTTATGACTTCACATCGTGAAACCCTGCAGAATCTTGAGTACTCGTGAGCTCTAAGCATCACACAAGATGAATGTTGGATGGGCGTGTCGACTAGTATACGCTGGTCGCACACACACACACACACACACATATACACACACACACACACACATAAACACACACACACACACAAACACACACACACACACACACACACATACGCACACACTCACACACACACAAACACACACACACACAAACACACACACACAGAGCCAGGACTATAAACAAAGACACACGAAAATCACATATGCAAACACACAAACATACATGCTTCTACGGGTACAGTCGGATGGGTATTTTGTACCAAATGACCAGGGTACAAAAAGGGTACATTCAGATTTTCATTTTTCTTAGAATATAATTCGTTTTCTTAATTCTATATCTATCTATATCTATAAATTAATTGCTTGTGTATCTTTATCTATAGTAGAAACCGTTATAATTCGTCATTATATATCTGTGTCAACTAGATATGTACAAAACTTTAGAGATTAGTATACATTGTAGCAGAGTAACAGTAAACATTAACCTGTAGAACAAATTTTCGGTCAATAACATTTGGCAGTCAGGTACGTATGTGTGTGTGTGTGTTTGTGTGTGTGTGTCTTTGGAATTTATGCTTCTATTAGGTACAGTATGTGTGGATTTCGCTGTTCACCATTTAATAAGTGGTAATGTAAGTAGGAGATTGCGTTATTCGCGTGCGTAGTGTGTTTCCAGTCGTATATATAAACACACACACACACAAACACACATACACAGATATATATATATATATATATATATATATATATATATATATATATATATAAATCCATACTTATGTGTGTATCTATATCTATATCTATATCTATATTTATCTATCTATCTATCTA
>BOPN01004527.1:8240-10740 GCA_017312705.2 Penaeus japonicus
CACACACACACACACACATATATATATATATATATATATATATATATATATATATATACATATATGTAAATATATATCTACCTATACCTATGCAAACACACATACATACGAATGCATGATAAACCAAAAACAAACCAAAGAAACTGTCCATTAGTCAGAGAATAAAAAATCATACATATCGAAGCTACATATCCAATACACAATTAGATGATTCATCTGTATTAATCTACTTGATATAACCGCCGTCCATGAAGTATCCAACATAGCAAGCAACCACATGAATGAATTATCACACATAGAGAGTGAATGAGACGCATGATTCAAGAACACTGAGACTCAGTGTGTGTAAAGGATTTAACTTACGATAAATTAACGTCTTGGGTACTCGAGGGAAACGAAATATTGATGAGATGGAATTCTTGACAATAAGGATTATAGTTTCATGATTATTGTGATGGAAAATAATGACTTTGATAAGGATAATCAGGATGATGGTAAGAATGATGGTAATGATGATGATGATAATGATAACGATGCTAATGTTTATGATAATGATAAGAATAATGATTATACTGACAAAAATACAATAAATGGCAATAATAATGACAATAACGATAAAAATAATGACAATGAAGATAATGATAATGAGAATAGTGATAATAATAATGATAATAATAATGACAATAAAGGTAATGATAATGACAATAATGATAATGATAATAGTAATGGTAATAATGACGATAAAAATGATTAATATTTTCGTAATAATACTAGTAATAGTAGTAATGATGATACATGCTGAAAGTCATAATGATAAAAAATGCTGAAAGTGAAAATGATAATGATAACAATGATACCAACAATGACAATTGTATGAAAAATGATAACAATAATAACACGAATTCTAGTGACAATACCAGTAAAGTAGATTATGATATGATCATGATGATTATGATGATGATAATGACAGAAGTAATGATAAGAATCATAATAATGTCAATTAAGAATGCAACAAACAACAACAGTGACAGTGATAACTCAATAACAATTATTACCTACATCATGATAGCCGTATCATTAACGAGAAGATTAATGATAAGAGTACCGAATATTAATGTTGACGATAACGATAATATTAATGGGAATAATAACGAATTATAGCACGTAATTACATAATAATTACAAACTGCATTGTCAGCTATCTCTCGTTCACTGTCGCTTGTTTGATATACCTCATTCTTGCATGGACTCTTTGCAACAGCTTGTCTTCTAATGTGGTGCTGAATGTTGACTCGGTTACGCATTTTTCTCTTCTTTTGTTTACTGAGTTCTTAATGAGTCACGTGTGCTTACTTATAACGAGGTAAAAGTTCTTCATCTACGAGAGAGAGAGAGAGAGAGAGAGAGAGAGAGAGGGGGGGGGAGGGAGAGGGAGGAAGGGAGAGGGAGAGGGAGAGAGAGAATAAGAATGTCATTATTTATGCATCTATACTTGCCTGAGGGTGAAGGGCGCGAAAGGGCTGTGTTACGAACAAGCGAGGGGAAGGGAGGGTGCAGGATGGAGGGAGGGTGTCCATGAGTGTAATGGGCGGTCCTTAGAGGTAACATGGAGACCTGTACCTGCAATCAGTGGCTCCATTACCCACATTGTCGGGATGATGGTACACTGCCAGGTGATAGTTGCCCCCTGGGACCCCGCGCCCGACGAGGCAGACGAGTTCATTGTCTCTCCGTCTCTCCGTAATGCGTTTCCATCTGGGAGGGCAGCGGGACTGAGGAGGAAGGGGCGGAGGCGAAGGAAGGAGAAGCAAGACTCGGGAGGAGGTGAAAAAGGTGAAGAAGGTCAGGGTACATGACGAGCATATGAAAGAGGCTGTGGGAATACCGGTGCGCAGGACCCGCTCTTCGGTTGTTGGTGATATTAGCCGGGGTGGTGGTATGGTAATGGTACTAGTGGTTGTGGTGGTGTTAAATGGGCGGTTGGGTGAGGCGTGTAGTGATAGTGGTGATCCGTGACGTCATGCTAGCACCCTTGGGAGGTATACCGAGTCTTGCAAAACTTTACCAAGGACTTTCTGATTGTAATCGGTGCACCAGAAGCTCGTCTGTTGATTGTCGACTATTCCATATTTTCTGTTACCGTTTTCTGCAATATTGCTTACGTGAAGAAAGTATCAGTTAATAAATCTCTGCTATTGATATCTTGTATATATATNAGGGGGAGAGGGAGAGAGAGAGAGAGAGAGAGAGAGAGAGAGAGAGAGAGAGAGAGAGAGAGAGCGAGGAGAGAGGGAGAAAAGAAAACGAGAGAGAGAGAGAGAAAGAGAGACGAATCGAGAGAGAGATAGAAAGAGAGAGAGACGAATCAAGAGACATTGGAGAACAAACACATGTCATAAACTTCCACCATGACGGAAGAAGTTCTGTTTGCTGATTCTGATTTAGAATCTTCTTCAGAAGATTCGGATCACCTGGTGCATGACTTGATGTTAATTATAAT
>BOPN01004527.1:33240-36330 GCA_017312705.2 Penaeus japonicus
CTTTGTGGGAGGGGAATGGGAGAGAGGGGAGAGAAAGAGGACACAGAGGAGAGAGAGAGGGGAGAAGGAGGACACAGGGATGAGGAAGGGAGAAGAAGAGGTACGGAGAGAGAGAGAAAGAGAGAGAGAGAGAGAGAGAGAGAGAGAGAGAGAGAGAGAGAGAGAGAGAGAGAGAGAGAGAGGAAAAAAACAGAGAACGAGAAAGAAAAGTGAATATTCGCATGGTCCATCCCCTCACTGCCCCCCCCCCCTTCCCCCTCTCTTCACTGTAATGACGCTGACCGCCCTCTGCAATATAACATTCACGCTATCCGCCTTTTGCTCAGTAACGTTCGCACTTGCTCGCTCTCCACCCTTTTAACATTCGCGCTCTCCTCCAACTACACTTTCAAAGCTTATGATTTTTTTCGTCTCTTTTTTTCTCGCTGTTTTTTTTCTCTCTCATTCCTCTTTCATTTCTGTTTTCTTTCGTTTTTTTTTTTTTTATTTGTATCGCCCTTGAAGCTCTTTTGTATTATGTCATTGCTACTGGCCTTTTTAACTGATTATCGTGTGAGTTGGCTACTTCTCTACACTCCCTTTCCCTTCTTCCTATCCCTTCTCCGTATATCCCCCACTCTCCCCATCTTTACTCTCTTCATCTCATCTCCCATCTCTCCCCATCCTTTTACCTCCTCTTTTCCTCTCTCTTCCACCTTCTTCCCATCTTCTCCTCCTCTTCCCCTCTCAATTCCCCCCCTTCCATCTGCCCTCTCTGTTCCTCTCTCTTCCACCTTCTTCCCATCTTCTCCTCCTCTCCCCCTCTCAATTTCCCCCCTTCCATCTGCCCTCTCTGTTCCTCTCTCATTCCCCTTTCCTTCCCCTCCCTCTCTCCCCCTCCCCTCATCCCTCCAACACACATACATGGTTTGTTTGCTGTTCACGTGGCACTGCTCAGGCACTCGCATTAGATAATGGTTTACTTGGTGGCTTGTTAATTACTAGGTAATGGTTTGCTTAGTGGCCTGTTAATTATTGGATAATGGCATGTGGTATTTTGGTTAGTGATTTAACAGTCACTGGTTGGAAGTTTGTGTAAATGGCACTTTGTTTTGGTCGTTAACTTTGTGATTAGATGTAGTTTTGCTCCTGAAAGCTTATCATTGCCTTGTCTGTGTATATTTAGAAAATTTCAGTTAGTCATTTGATTTTTTTTTTCTATAACTACAATTAAAGCCACTGACTTAATAACGATCACTACGCGTTTAAAGTTTGTTATAAGTGTGTCCTATGCTCTTTACTTAACGTTTTGTTATTTGTCACACACACTTGCCGGTCTGCTGTTTATCAAACTGTTATTTGTTTGTTCGAAAAAAGTGAATAACAAAAGCATCATGTCCGCACTACATCAGAGACAAAGAACACAAACAAACACATGCACCCCCTCGGTCAGTTTTGCCCGTTAGTTAATATGCATGAAACTGTACATTCGGCAATATTACACCAGGCTTCATGTTATTTTTGTGATATAGAAAAGACAAAAGAACACAAACAGATAAATGAATGAATAAATAAATGAATGGATGAATAAATGAATGAAGGAATAAATGAATGAATAAATAGGTAAACACAAAAAAAGGTCTATGAACTAAAATATTTAGACAGAAATACAGAGAAACGATTCAAGTGAATTATGTTGTGTGAATAAAACAAAAACAACAAATAAATGAAAGATTAAACAAAGAGACAAAGAAATAAAGAACAAAACCAAACTACAAGGAGTAAATACACTAATAAAAAGACACAAAAAATCAGTATAAAGTAAAAAATCTAAATAAGAATAATGCAAAAGGGAATAGAGAGAGATAGTAATATATATATATATATATATATATATATATATATATATATATATATATATATATATATATCACCGAATATGATAACCATTTTCCGATAAGTCTTTCCTCTAACCTTTCTCTCTCTCCCGGTGACCTCTCTTACCTTCTTTCATTCGTCTCTAAATTCTTGTGTTGTCCTCATGAAACAAATAACCCGTAAAAAAAGATTGAAAAAGGTTGATAAGTAATAAGGTAGAGGTATGTATATAGAGAAGAGAGAGAGAAGAGAAGAGAAGAGAAGAGAAAAGAGAAGAAAAGAGAAGAAAAGTAAAGAGAAGAGAAGGGAAGAGAAGAGAAGAAAAGTAAAGAGAAGAGAAGAGAAAAGAATAGAATAGAAAATAAAACAAAATAAAATAAAATAAAATAAATGAAAAAGAAGAGAAGGGAAGAAAGAGAGAGAGAGAGAGAGAGAGAGAGAGAGAGAGAGAGAGAGAGAGAGAGAGAGAGAGAGAGAGAGAGAGAGAGAGAGAGAGAGAGAGAGAGAAAAGACACCACAAAGAAAGAAAGCCAAGGGAGAAATACAACAGAGGAGGACCTTTGAGGCCAGGCTGTGTCCCGACTCCCTTGTCAAAAGCGAATCCCACATAGACCTCTGTGTGTGTAAAGGAAGCCGGGCGCGGGATAGAGACGCGTTCCTTGTAAACTCCACCGCACAGCCCGGGACTACCAGGACCTCAAGGCTGCTAGAGCTCAGCCAAGCCGGCTTTACAAGGATAAAAGCTCAGGCACATTTGCTACGCGTGGGGTGATTGCTACAGTAAGTGTGTGTAATCATTTGTTAAGTAAGGGGGAATGATCGTAAGAAATGATTCCTATGTCCCTTGCTAGCTGTTGGAAGCAAGCTTGCAAGAGTGCTTTTTGTTTCGCTCTCTTTCTCTCTATCTCTCTTTCTCTCTCTCTCTCTCTCTCTCTCTCCCCTTGTTGTTCTCTCTCTCTCTCTCTGTTGCTCTCTCTCTTTTTCTCTCTCTCTCTTTCTCTATCTATCTATCTATCTATCTCTATATATCTATCTATTTGTCTATCTATCAATCTCTATATCTTTCTCTCTCCTTCTCTCTCCTTCTCTCTCTCTCTCTCTCTATCTCTCTCTCTATTTATCTCTATCTATCTATCTATCTATCTATTTGTCTATCTATCAATCTCTATATCTTTCTCTCTCTTTCTCTCTCTCTCTCTCTCTTTCTCTCTCTCTCTCTCTCTCTCTCTCTCT
>BOPN01004527.1:40527-43027 GCA_017312705.2 Penaeus japonicus
TATATATATATATATATATATATACATATATTCGTGTGTGTGTGTGTGTGTATGTGTGTATGTGTATGTGTGTGTGAGTGTGTGTGTGCGTGCGTGCGTGCGTTTGTGTGTTATATCAATTCACCTTCCCCGTATTTCACACAACCACCTTCAGATCCCCGGCTCTTCTCGGATATTCGCCCACCTCCTTCACCTGGCGTCCTTCCAGTTACCCTTCCTTCCTTCCAGCTGTGCTTGTGCCCCCCCCCCCCCCCCCATTCCCCTCTCCTCCCTCCCCCCTTCCCACCTCCCTAGTCTCCACAGCTGGTCGAGTCCACTTAACCTTCCTCCAGCTGCCTCTTCTCCCGTCTGTCTTTCCTCGCCTCACTCGCAGCTGGCTCGGGGAGTCTTGGCCGATGCTGTTTCCTAAGGCTACCGTCTTCAAACTTCCGGAAACTTAGCCTTTCATCCTGCGGGTCTTTTACTTCTCTCTATTTTTCTTTTCTATCTATCTCATCATTATTGCATATATCTATTTATTCAATATACCTTTCTTTAAAAAGGATACACCATAAGGGCTTGTAATATGAATAACTGGATTGTGTGCATTCTATTGAAACTCACATAATCATGGCAGCATACACACACAAAGAAAGAATCCTACACAAACACAAACACACATAAACACACACACACACACACACACACACAAGAAAAAAAAACACACACACACACACAAAAGCACAAACTGAGATGAATTCATACCCTTCACACACACACACACACATATACACCTCCCGATGAACCATAACTTATCATCGGTATACAAAGAGAGAAAGAACAAATATATCAAATAATGGCAAACTCCTCCTCCTCCTTCCTTCCATAATAGCGAGGTTAAGAGAGATGTAAGAGAGGTGGAGGAGGTAGGACAGGAGGCAATGGAGGAGAAAGTGAAAGTAAGAGGAGGAGAGAGAGAGAGAGAGAGAGAGAGAGAGAGAGAGAGAGAGAGAGAGAGAGAGAGAGAGAGAGAGAGAGAGAGAGAGAGAGAGAGAGAAGGAGATAGATATATATATAGATAGATAGAGATAGATAGATAGAGAGATAGAGAGATGAAGAAAATAAAGATATGCAAAACGAATTGTAAGAAAAAAAAAAAAACGTAGAGAGAGAAAGAGAGAGAGATACAGAAGAAGCATAAGCAAAGCGATAGACGTGGAGAAGGATGAAATATGTAGATAAAGAAAAAGAGAGAGGAAGAAAATGAGAGATAAAAGAAATAAGTAAGCAGAAGAAAGGCGTGTCTTGAAAAGATGAAAACAAGAGGGAAAAGGGAGAGAACTAGTTGTGCGAAAATAGTAAATATAAATAGAGGAAGAAGTGAAATAAAATAAAGATATGCGAACGACGAATGATAAAAAGACGAGACAAATAAATAGAAGGGGGTAGAGATGGATCGAGAGATAGATAGATAGACAGATAGATAGATATATGTGTATATAGAGGGAAATATTGAGTGATTAGGTGAGAGAGAGGATGCGAGTCAGTGACAGAGAGAGAGAGAGAGAGAGAGAGAGAGAGAGAGAGAGAGAGAGAGAGAGAGAGAGAGAGAGGGCAAGAAGAGACAGATAAAGGGAACGAAAAAAAATGGAGATAGAGCGTAGGATAAAGAGAGGGAGAAGGAAGAAAGGAGGGAGAGAGAGAGAGAGAGAGAGAGAGAGAGAGAGAGAGAGAGAGAGAGAGAGAGAGAGAGAGAGAGAGCGAGAGAGCATAAGCCTGATACTTCCCACTTGAGTCTGAGCATAAGTACGCACAAATCTCCCCCAAGCTCATTTCCTTCGATTTGAACAGGCTAAGAGGAAGTGGATTAGGGAGCGACATACGTGATCTCCCGAGAACAGAGGCTCAAGATGGCGTTAGGGGGGAAAGGGAAAGATGAAGATGGCAAAGAAGATAGGACAGAATTTAAATAAAAAGGAAATTGGATAAGAAGATGAGAGGGAATTGCATCATGTCGACAAACTGTGGCGGGAAAAGTGATATATCGTAGACATTTTGCAGAATCCCAGGGAAGGAGCAATTCAATTTTTTTTTTTTTTTTTTTTTTTTTTTTTTTTTTTTTTTTTTTTTTTCCTCACGCCGTCGACATCATCCGTTCTACGTCGAGATCGGAACTGCAATCGGTTTACGGAGCTGAGGATGACAAATAGAATAAAATGCGTGATATCTGTACTATCTGTACGGGTATGCATGTGTGTGTCTTAAGATATTAATGGATGGCTAGATTAAGGAACAATCAGATTATAAAAGGTTTGGTTACGGAGCGATTCCAGATTCCAGATTCCAGATTCCTTAATCATAATGAAATCAAAGAATCCAAACAAGTATCTATCCCAATTCCACTGTTTACCAGCAACGGCATTTTCTCCCGTTCTCGAAGTGCATCTTTACCGATTAATGCATTCATTGTGGCATCTCTCTCGGAACGAATCTCATTAAAGAGGACTGCCTCAGGTCTCGA
>BOPN01004527.1:48027-53027 GCA_017312705.2 Penaeus japonicus
AACAAACACACACACAAATATACATATATACATACATACATATGTATATATATGTATATGTATATACATACATACATATATATATATATATATACATATATATAATTATATATATATATACATATAAACATACATATATACACATATACACATACATCTGCACACACACACACACACACACTCACACACACCCAAACAAACACTAACATACACACGGACTGCCAGTCTTTCACCAGGTGGCAAGCAATTTCAATTTGGTTTAATACAAACATATTATTGCAATTAGCCACCTCATGAGAGAAGACAATATCTCTCTGGCAGTAATAGTAACAATGGTTGTAAGTTGTAATAAAAATAAAGATGATAAGGATAATTATGATGATTATGGTGATATAATAGAGGCAAAAATTATGTGATAATGATAATAATTATGATGATGATAATGAGGATGATAATTATACAAATGATTATGATGATAATGATATTGGTGAAAATGATAAGAAAAGGATGATGATAATAATATAAAAGGGATAAAAATGATAATATGATAATGAAAATCAGCATGCCAACTATGATGATAGAAATGACAAGAATTATAATGATAACAGTAATAATAAGGATGATAACAACAGCAAAACAACAACAACAATGTTTATGATAATGTAAATTGATGATAACAAGAATAATGATAACGATAGTAATAACAACAATGATGATTACAACAAAAACAAAAACAATAAAAGTAATAATAATAGTATACACAATAACCCCATTTTCTCCTACAGAAGGAAAGTTCACAAACTGGAAATGATTAATCTCATACACCAACACACATACACCATCACGCACAAACAACTTGGCTGGGTTTACTGTTAAAAAGGAAAATTTGGCTTCTTACTTAATGCAGTCAATTTTTCGCAGTCGCATCTGTGGTGTCTGGGTCCGCGTTCCTAATCCGTTTCGCTATCTCCTTCTTTCGCTTTGTTTCTATTCCCCTCCTGAGTTTTATTATTTTTTTCTATTCCTGTTCCTCAATATCTTGCTACTGTTGTAACATCGTGGCTTCTCTCTCTCTCTGTCTGTCTCTTCTCTCTTCCCCTGCCGCTTGTCTTTGTTCATATCTTTTCTCTTTCTCTCCCAGTCTCTCTCACATTCTATCTTTCCCTTCCCGCTTTCTCTCTTTCTGTATCTTTGTCTGTTTGTTTCTTTGTCTTTTTCTTCCCTTCTCCATCTCCTCTTTCTTTCTTTCTCTCCCCCATCCTCTCTTTTCCCCTCCTCCCTCCCTCTCAACCCACCTCTCTCTCTCTCTCCCTCTCTCTCTCTCTCTCTCTCTCTCCTCCTCTTCCTCTCTCCCCTTCGCCCCCCCCCCTCGCCCCCCCCCTAGCAACCGATTGTTCACTCCTCTCCCCTCCATTCAAGCGCGAACCTGAGGAGGACGAGTATGTGCATATCTGACTTTGAAAACGTTCATTGAGAGTAATAGACTTCGCCGTGATGGAAAGCTGGACACGCCTTTGTGTTGGAGAAATACTTACGCAGGATTTAGTACCTTTGGAAATGGCACTGGGGATGGAGCGGGTGGGGAAAAAAAGGCTTTTAGGTCGAGGGGGTAATGGCTGTGTATTGTGTGAACGAGGTAATTAAATCGTAAGTAATTATTCGTGTATTGATGTAGGCAGCGGCGGGAAAAAAACAGTTACCAGCGTGTTCTGTTTAGTATGTAATCACGAATTAACGTGAGTATAAGATTGCTTTCTAAGATGATGAATTAAAAAGAAAGAAAGAAAGAAAAAATGCCATGATATTACAAAGCATCACAAGCGGATCAGAATATCTACTTAAAAAATCTAAATACCTTTTCGTACTTTTTCAAGCAAATAATTTCCCAAGGACACCCGGGAACCCAAACCACCGCCTCTCGTCCATAGGTGTTGTGTTTCCAAACGCTTTTACGATAACGGAATGAACAAGCGATAACGTAATGGCGCGAAATGACACCCGTTGGGCACTCGGGAACGCCCCATTGGAGGAGGTTGCTTCACTCGGCTCCATGTCAGCTGCCTCGAGTTTCATTCTACTGAAGGAGATTGTTTGGGGACTCGACGGTCGCGCCTCGAGAGACCTAACGGGGAGGCCCTGGAACTAAGAATGACAGGAGGTATAAGTTTGGTTCTCCAGCCTCTCTCAAGGCTCGTGTTTTTTAAAAGTTTCTTCTTGTGTGGCTGTCAGTTTCTCTGTTTCTCTGACTCAGATCTTTACCCTCCACCCCCTTTTCCCTCGCTCCTCAATCTCTTTCTTTCTGTCTCTTCATCTTTTTATGGGTCTTCTCTACTGTTCGCTATCACGATCATTCTTCGTGCTATCATTTTTTTATGTTATTATCCTCATCGTCCCGACCATTATGGCGAATAGTGTTATTTGCAGTAAACGTAATAATAGTGGGCTTTACTACTATAATCATCATTGTCTTAATCGTCAATACTTTTATTATCATGTTTAACTCTTACTGTTATCAACCCCTAGTTTACCATCATACTACTACTATTAATGCCGTTGTTACTATAATAATTGGTACTCCAATCATCTTTGACAGTATTACAACATCTTATACTACTACCATTATCACTATCGTTATTGATGTCCAGGCTAGAACAAGAAAGTGATCCATTAAAAAGACAACAACAACAACAACACCAAAACACGTAACAGGACGAGAAAGCAAACTTCAAAGTTCGCAGATTCAATTACGTTTGAATCGATTATCGTTCGCAGATGCGTTTCAAGTCAGGCCTGGAAGCGTTTTATTGATTTATTATCACAAGTTATCAAAAGTTACAGCACTAAGTCAAAGTTCGTTCAAGTTTCGCATCCTTGGTCATTTTTCATCGGATTTGAAACAACTTGAAAGATAGGATCAGTGGCAAACCAAGATATATATTCTTTTTGTTCTTATCAGACTAAGGTCAAGGTCATGTAAGAAGCCTGGCATTTCCTGCAGCGCGTAATTATGAATTGGGATATGTTGGCAAAATTAATATTGCTCTTTGTTTTCACGTATATCAATAATGCTTTGATCTACTTTCTCAGAGAGAGAGAGAGAGAGAGAGAGAGAGAGAGAGAGAGAGAGAGAGAGAGAGAGAGAGAGAGAGAGAGAGAGAGAGAGATTGGGTCAGTACTATCATTTCACTTCCACAAAATTATCTGTCCCCTCTCACGCACACACGTAGTTCTACAATCACGCCTCTCTCTCTCTCTCTCTCTCTCTCTCACACACACACACTCACTCACTCACACTCACACACACACATACACACACACACACACAAACACAAACACACTCACTCACACACACACACACACACACACACACACACACATACACACAAACACACTCACTCACACACACACACACACACACACCATTAACCATCTGAAAGAATGGCAAACCATTTATTTCAGTGCGTGGTAATGACTCTCTCTTGGACTTACCTTCAAACAACATAGGCCTATGACAACAAAATTCCAAGCACCTGTCCCATGAGAATTTAATTGTCTGGTGCAACTTCAGCACTTGCAATAATGAGCAGAAATGCGGGAGAGAGAGATAAAAAAAAAAAAAATAATAATAATTATATGAGTTGAAAAGTTATTACATCGGGGGATAACTTCAGAACATTCTCAGTGGCCTAACTGTTGGATTTGAAAAAAAAAAACAAAAAAACTGAAGTAATTGGTATAAAAAAGAAAAAAAAAATCTTATATGATTTGAATTAACCCTGATAAATGGAAGGCATGAATGATTGTAATAAAGATGATAATGACGGTGATAAGAACAACACAACCGCCACCACCACCAATAACAATAACAACAACAGTGATAGTAAGAATATGAATGATGATGATAGTAATGATAGTAATAATGGTAATATTGATAGTAATATCAACAACAACAATATTAATATTGACAACAATAATAATGATGGTAATGATGATAGTATAATGATAATAATAAAAATGATAATAGTAATTACGAAAAAAGTGATAATACTAATGATAATACTAATAATACTAATGATAATAATGAAGATGATAGTAATGATAATGATAATAATCATAAACATAAGATTAATAATCATAATGATGATAAAATGATGATAAGTCGTTGTCCCATTGTTAATGGAACCCAGAGGCGACACGAACAGATTTGAAATATTTTTGAACAATGTTAGCGGGTCATACGATTCATCCAATTATGATAGTGACAATATAATAATAATGATAATGATGATACCATATCGACGTTATTTCACGAATTTCATAATCGTCCTTTAAAGCTAAATCCAAGTCTGCAAGAACACAGAACCGAAAAAGCACTTGAAAACAAAAAGGAACAGAAGATAAAGCAATGAAACGACGATGTTTTTTTCTGAAGGAAAAGCAATGAAGAAAAAAGAATCCTGTGGTTGAAAATTAAAGAAATAAAAATAAGGAAATTAGATATTTCTGATATCCGAAGGAAAGCGATGAGGGGAAAAAATACGGATAAAAGGGAAACACAAACACTAATGTCGAAAACACGTACTTGAAAAGAAAAAAAAAAAAACGATAAAAAATAAAGATTTCTGAAAAGAAACAAAACAAAAACAAAAATATAGACAAAAAATCAAGGCCAAAAAGCAAAGAAACTCCGATCTCGGAAGCAAAACACCAAAAACACGAAACCCACATTTGGAAACAAACAAACGATAAAACGAACAAACGTACGAAACGCAAGAAATAGTGTCTGAAAGTTCAAAGAAAACAGCAAAGAAGCAAATGTGCGAGCAGTAAAAAACAAAACAAAAAAACAAATAAACAATAAAACAAAAAAACAACCAAACAAAAAATCTATTCATATATACACCGAAAACATACAAAAAACAACAAACAAACAAGACAAGCAAGAAACAAGCAAACACAAGATACAAAAAAAAGAAGAAGAATCTCTCCCCTCCAAATAA
>BOPN01004527.1:88027-100527 GCA_017312705.2 Penaeus japonicus
CTGTGATCCAACGGGCGCTCACGACCTTTACGCCTGGCGATTGAGCGCCGCTTCATCACCTCATCAAATCAGTTTTGAACAAACGCCCTGGACATCGCGTCGTGATGGCCAGCAATTACATGTGCTTAATGACAATTTACTCTTTTTTGTGGGTAAATAACGTTAAAGCCTTGGCTAATTACAGTGGATTAATTCGAAAAGCAATTTCATTAAGTGAATGTATACATAACTAAACGCGGGAGGCACACCGGTAGTGTGTGTGTCATCGTACACGCCTTCACGCTAATGTTATTTGTGCAATATTCATAATAAAGCGAAGCACGATGGATGCCTGTGGTGATTCTCTTTACGTTAAACTATCATGTAGCGATTTATTTTGCTTTAGCATCGAGACAGAAAAATATGTGTACATTTTAAGAAGGACAGATTGATTGATTGATTGAGAGAGAGAGAGAGAGAGAGAGAGAGAGAGAGAGAGAGAGAGAGAGAGAGAGAGAGAGAGAGAGAGGAGGGGAGGGAGGGAGGGAGGGGGGGAGGGGGGGGGGAGAGAGAGAGAGAGAGAGAGAGAGAGAGAGAGAGAGAGAGAGAGAGAGGGAGGGAGGGAGGGCGCCGCTTTTCTGAAGTGTCATCTACGTAAGTTGAATATTTTGTTAAAATAACATCAAAATCAAAGAGAGGAACAAAGAAGGACTTTGAGGGAAAAATGGAAAAAAAAAATTAGCAGTCTACACACACATATACACGTACACACGCTCGCATGGACCAACACACACCTACGTTCGGACACACACACACACAAACATTTGTATCTATCTATCTATCTATCTATCTATCTATCTATCTATATATATATATATATATATATAGATATATATATATATATATATAAATAGATAGATAGATAGATAGAGATATAGGAAGTAATATTGACAGAAAGATGGGAGACATATCGAAATGATTATCAAGATGGCGGATAGATGGACGAAGAAGCTCGGACTAACAGACAGAGATACAGAGAGGAGGAGAAGGTAAAACCATTTTGACAAACGGCTTGCAGTAGCGGGTCGATGCAAACCCATTTCACTCGTAACTGCATATGCATATCTTTATCTAGAACAATATTTTTGTGCAAAGTGAATGGCATTATAGCCGGCGAATTTCTCTCCATCCCGGGAGCTTAATGTTCCGGAGGGAAAGCTAGGCGGAGCTGCTGTGATGGCCCCTTGGATGGTGGTGATGATAGCTTGCGGGTAATGGTGGGGATTGTGATGTTTGTGGTGAGGGTGGGGGGAGTGTATGGTGGTGTGGGGAATTGTTGCGTGGGGGATTGTGGCGTTTTGTAGTGTGGGTAGAGTTGGTGTGTATGGTGCTAGGGGTGGTGGGGATTGTGATATCGTGTGGTGTGGTTAGTGATGATTTTTAGGTGTGGTGGTGAGGTTTAAGATATTTCATGGTGAGGGCAGTGGCGTGGAAGTAACAGTGTATTGATACTGATATATCTTTTTCTATATCTATATATATTTTTATCGTGCTATCTATCGTTTTATCTGGCTGTCTTTCTATTTATCTGTATATATATAGAGAGAGAGATAGATAGATACAAAACAGGTTTGGAAAATTTTTGTATCAAAGATTTTGATGTAGATAGTGACAGTAAGGTAATGGTGATCGAAATTCCTCATGGTGAAGACAGCAGTGTATTGTGCTGGTGGTGAGATCTGTATATATGTCGTGCTAAAGACTATAATGTGGAGACTGACAAAGTGTAAACCCAAACTCACACAGACTATTTATATCTACCGCCATTAAACCAACCGCTCTTAAAAGTTTCCCCGTCTTTTGCAGCATCTCCCGTATCACTATCATATAAAAAAAGCATCTCCTTTCCAACACTGTACTTTGTTCTCTTCACACAGGATTTTGTTCTCTTCACACTGTACTTTGTTCTCTTTTCACTGTATTTTGCTCTCTTCACACTGTACTTGTTCTCTTCACACTGTATTTTGTTCTCATCACACTGTACTTGTTCTCTTCACACTGTATTTTGTTCTCTTCACACTGTACTTTGTTCTCTTCACACTGTACTTTGTTCTCTTCACACTGTACTTTGTTCTCTTCACACAGTAGTTTGTTCTCTTCACACTGTACTTTGTTCTCTTCACACTGTACTTTGTTCTCTTCACACTGTACTTTGTTCTCTTCACACTGTACTTTGTTCTCTTCACACTGTACTTTGTTCTCTTCACACTGTACTTTGTTCTCTTCACACTGCACTTTGTTCTCTTCACACTGTACTTTGTTCTCTTCACAGTCTCCTTTTTTTTAAGAACCTCGAAGTTTCCTTTACCTTCGTTCTCTCTCGAGCTGTCACTTGTCACTACTGACATGAGGCAACTCTTTCAATCTTTAGAGACAATGACATGTCACGCACGAGAGTCTATCGTGATGCCACTTCACTCTCGGGATATCTTGACACGTGATATCATTTCCACCCTGGTGTTAATTGTTGTTGGTTTGTTATTGGTTATTGTTATTGGTATTGTTTGTATTGTTGCAGTTTTGCTGCTGTTTGTAATGACATTGATTTATCATTACCTCGTCCTCGTCCTCGGCATCATCATCATCATCATCATCATCGTCATCGTCATCTTCAACATCGTCATCGTCATCATCAACATCAACATTGTCATCGTCATCGTCACCGTCACCGTCACCGTCACCATCATCATCACTATCACCATCACCATTACCATCACCATCATCATCATCACCATCATCATCACTATCACCATCATCATCACCATCATCATCACTATCATCACTATCACCATCATCATCACCATCATCATCATCATCTTCATCATCATCACCATCAATATCACTATCACCATCATCATCATCATCACCATCATCATCATTATCACCATCACCACCATCATCATCATCATCATCATCATCATCAACATCATCATCATCATCATCACCATCACCAGCATCATTAATATCACACATTACCATTTTTGTATGCAAACTGTAATTGTCTTATCACAAACTTTGTCATGAAGACCCTAATGTTACTTATTACGCGAATTTATATGATAATGACCAGTGCTCTTATCTCTTACAATAATTTCGTTTAATTAACTCATGAAACGTCTCATTGTTTTATTATTGCTTTCAAACAGCATATTTTAAAGAATTAAATAACCGAATGGATAGCAGAATCTGTGATTATGATAACAAAAGAAGGAAACTAGGATTGCGTTGATTAGGGTAATAGTTTGAGTGTGGATAATCCCAACATTTACGATAACTTTAATGATAGTGAGATCCGCATCGAAAACTGCATAAAAATGTTAAATCATATTTGCATATATAAAAAAAGTAATTCCATCGGTGGCACCAACTGTTATGGGAGATCAACAGTTATGAGTCAAGGTAACGGTGACTGCAACAACGTAAGCTAAAGTATAAACAGTTATTTTTGGCTTGGGTAGTGAAAGCGGGCGTCGCAAGACCGTAGAGTTGATGCGATACCATTTGAAGATTTTTTTTCTTTTTCTTTTTTAAGATTAAATAACAGAGTAAAAGTTAAGCTTGGCCTGCACGTCGCGTTCATGGTGCTGGTATGCTTATTAGACCAGATTTTGCCCCGGGGTGAGTTTGTGTATTTTTATGGCTACTGATATGCAGCTTTGGGATTTGTGCTACAGGAAAATACGTGCTTAAAATCATTATGATGATGTTACGTTGTGAATTGTTTTCCTTTAAACGAGAAATTCATGTCGCTATTTTGTTTTACAGTGGATTTTTTTTTTCCAACGGCTTTATAACTTTACATAGAGCAAAATAGATACATGCATTTTCTTCGTTTCACTTTCCTCTCTACTGCTAATGGGAGGATATCCTTGTTTCGTTAAGGTTGCGTACACTCGTTGCTAGAAGCCCTAAACTTTTTCTTAGGAAGTTTATATATATATATATATATATATATATATATGATTAAGTTTCTTGAATGAACAATGGGTTGATCAAGTAAAATATAATAATCGTCTACAACTGTCTGTAATATTTTTATTAAAGTAAAATTGGCTTAACAACTTTTTCAATTACCCCTCTACATATAGGACATTTCGACTGGGTTAATAAACAATTAGTACAGCAGACCATATGATCACAGGGGAGAATTACTATATCTACTTCATCAGTCATGCACACTTTACATAGTCGCCTCTCATCTATATGATCATGTTTATCTGAAAAAAAATAAAGAGAAAAAACAATTAGTATTGATCATCAATGCATATTTATATAAAAATATTTAGGTTATTAACTTTGGTATAACTGGAGTTGTTAGTAAAATAAAAGATTAATATGAATATGCAAAGGATATTTTACAAGTTGAAATGTCCATTTTTTTCATTTTCTTAAAAAAAAATGAAAAATCAACTTGTCCATTTTTTCATCATAGTCTGAAATTTTACAAGTTGAAATGTCCATTTTTTTTCATTTTCTTAAAAAAAAAGAAAAATCAACTTGTCCATGATGAAAAAATGGACAAGTTGAAATGTCCATTTTTTTCATTTTCTTGAACTGTTTGAGAAATCATAGATATGTGTATGTATACAGAAAAATAAAGATATAATGTGTAAGATATATATATATATATTTATATATTTATATATATATATGTATATATATATATACATACAAAAGAGGAATAAAGAGAGATAGACTTATAGACTTATGTGAATAATTTGTTTACTGTCTCTCACTCTCTCGCTCTCTCTTCCACTCTGCATATCCACCTTTCTGTCAGTCTGTCTACCAACATATCTATATTAGGAGAATAAATGGCTTAAAGAGAAAACTAAAATAGCCGATATGGGCCAAGAAAGCTATAATCCAAAGTTATGGCTCCCCTGTTATGTGGTAAGATACCGTGGATTTTTTTTTATGTTTTAAGTCAGGCAAACTGAAAGTACTGTTGGCGATAATGCTTTCGGGTTTTATGTGCCGCGTTGTCACTGAACATCGGGTAGATCAATAGCTCACGTCCTAAAATCGGGCCAATATCGGGAAGTCCGATTTTTTACCTTTTTTCTTGTTTACCCTTTTCCCCCTTTTTTTTCCGAGTAAAAAGGTTTTTGTTTTGAACGAACGCATTATCAGCAAAGCTCAGTTTAGTTTAATTTTTGATCGTCGTGATGAAAAAAAAAAAAAAAAAAAAAAAGAGAGAGAGAGAGAAAAAAAAAAAAAAAAAATAGTGAGCCAGATTATCCTACATTTTATACCTTACGTATATCACGCTTATTATAACATTATATCATTTTAGTCAATAGGGCATTGGTCTTGTTATGCTTTTTCCTCCCCCCGTGAAATATGTACTTGTTATTCTCTGTGTCAACCATTGTAAAAATTGCCCCCGTGACAAACGTAATATGACTGTTTGTCGGATCCAGGTCGGTATGCATGGGAGTTTTACACATAGATGGCTTTCCATAGAGGGTTTCGGGGGAGTGGTAATATAACCCGTTTTTTATGGAAGATTTTCAAGGGAATTTACATGGCAAGTTTATGTACGTTGGTTGTATGGTTGGTTTACATAGTGAGTTCATGTGGAAGATTAATGTTGAAAGAAAACATGGAAAGCTTTACATGGGATGTTAACATGGAGTTTTATAGGAAAGATTTTCGTGTAAGTTTTCACTTTGGAATATTTCTTATTTCTGATATTCTATTCTCATTAGATTTGACAATTAATCTCTATGTACAAGGGTGTTTTCCTTTCATATTTTCGTCTTGAATCTTTACAAAGAGAAAGTAGAATTTCCTTTTGTTTCATAGTAGAAAAGAGAAAAGGGAAATGAGGAGAAAGGAGGAGGAGGAGGAAGCAGAAGAAGAAGTGCTAAAAGAAGAAGAAGAGAAGGAGGAGGCAAAAAAGGCGAAGGAGGAAGAGGGGGAATAGGAGGAAGCGAGGAAGGCGAAGGAGGCGAAAGAAGGAGGAGGAGGAGGAAGAGGAGGAGGAGGTGGGGGAGGAAGAGGAGGTGGAGGGTAGGGGATGAGCCTTTATCTTTCTTTTCTTTTTTCCAGGGGAATTTTAAGCCATGAAGGTTTTGCTCCCTTTTTTCGAGAAAGTAGTAAATCATTATTAGAATATTTTATCCTGCCTCGGCCGCAGAAGAGCACAAAACAAGAGTAATCTCATTGTTACGTCTAGAATTTAACGCCTCCCCCCCTCTCTTCCCCACTTCCCTCCCCTCCCCTCCCTTACCCTCTACTCTTTCTACTCCCTTTCTCCTACCCTACGTTTCACCTACCCACTCTTCCCCCTGCCCCTCCCTTCCTCCTATCCTCCTTTCCTCCTACCCTCCCTTCCTCCTACCCTCCTTCCTCTTCTCTTCCTTTTTTTTTTGCATTTTCGCTGAAACTCTAAGCTCGGATCCCTCAGCTGATGTCGAAAGATCTTTTTTTCGCCTTTCTTTTCTTCTCTTCTTTTATTTGTTTCTATTCTTTTTTTTAGTCTTTTTGTTGTTGTTGTTGTTGTTGTTGTTGTAAATTGCCAGTGAAGATATCTCGTCGGAAGCCACCACAAAACACAGGAAAATCTCATAACTGTATTTAGGATTTATCGTTTCTGTTGTGCTTTGTATCGTTGTTCAATTTTTGTTTAGGTTGGTTTGGTTGCGTCGTGGCTATACCTAGAATACGCTCATGTGGCGAGACTGTATTTTTTTTCTTATTCATCATGACCACTACCGTCATCATCGCTCCAACATGTCGACACCACAAATCATCACCACTACCAACACCCCCATCAGCAGCAATACTTCCGTCACCACCCAGCATAAAACACCACCATCATCCACCACCATCATCACCTTCACCAACATCACACAATCCCCCTTCAACCCTCCCCCCCTCCCCCATCAACGACTCCCCATCCTTACCCATCACCAAACCCCTCCTCACCCCCCACCCCTCTTCCGCCCACCATCAATCGTCCTCTCCCTGCCCACCCCTAATACCTCTTCCCTCCCTAACCACCACAACCCTCTCTCGCCCTCGACCTCCCCTCCCCCCCCCCACCACCAACTCCCTCCTCTCCCCCCTCTCCCTTCAATCCCAACCCACCACCCCCGCTAACCCCCATCCCATCCGCCTTTTCTCCCCTTCCCCCATCCCCCAGCACCAGCTAACCCCCCCACCTTCTTTCTCCCCTTCCCTTCCCCCCTCCCCCACCCCCGCCTCGCCAGCACGCGTGGTGTAAGACACAGAGGCACTGATCCCCCCCGACAGGCCGCCGTCGGAGCTAAAGGAATGAGTTCCGTGGGCCAAACTGGCAGAAGTTGTCGGTCTTGTTTACCCGAAGGAAATTCGTTGCTTCGGGCTGGGGAAAGGGGTTTTCTGGGGGGTTTGGGGTGCGCTGCGGTATTAGTTGTGCGATCTCTTTCGCTTAGTGTTTGATCTCTCTCTCTCTCTTTCTCTTTCTCTCTTTCTCTTTCTCTTGCTCTCTTCCGCTCTCTCTCTCTCTCTCTCTCTCTCTCTCTTCTCTCTCTCTCTCTCTCTCTCTCTCTCTCTCTCTCTCTCTCTCTCTCTCTCTCTCTCTCTCTCTCTCTCTCTCTCTCTCTTTGTTGTTATTGTTGCAGGTATTCAGGTTGCAGCTTTGCAATCAGTGATGTCATCCTCACTGATATCGAATGAGCATCGACATAATCACTATCATTATCATCACCATCACCATCATCATCATCGCCATCATCATTATTCTCATCATCTTCTTCCCTATCAGCATTATCTTCATAGTTACCTTCCCTATCATCACCCTCATCATTAATCATTATTGCCATCATCATCCATCATCACAATCCATCACTGGCGCCATACATTATTTTTTTTATGTTTCCAAAATGTAAAATATCGTTACGTGTATTGTGAAGTATTGTATCAGTGCTATGATGTAGCCTACCTCCACAGCCAGTCACTTCTCTGTTGCAGTTTGTTTTTCAATGTTTAATCAAGGCTACCAAACGTCCTTTGTTGCAAGGGAAGTTCAATATATGACGTATTTTGTACTTTGTATGAACATTGTAACCCGAACGTTCACTTGTATCCAGCGGTGTTTACACTGGGACATGTTGAATGGAATATTTGGTTTAATTTTTCGTGTTATGTTAATAGGATATCCAAAAATATATGAAAAACTCTGGTCGTATTTTATGGTGGTAGACTGTCGCAAACTAGTTTTGATTATTTGTTTTGCATGAATATTGAACCGTGGCGGTAGATTCTCTCCGCTCTTCGATAAAATCAATATCATTGTCTTTTATTCCAACGATTTATATGCACTTGCTGATAGGATATAGCATCAAGCTATAACTTATTATCTTAATGCATCCTCACTATACTCTCGAACTATGTGATGTCTTGCTGCGGCAATGTTGTGTCCTGGTACCCTCGTGTTGATGCAGCATGGTGAAGCTGCATGTTCTCAAGGATTTACATAAGTTGCTCCCTAAGCTTATCTCCCTCTGCCTCCGTGCCTCCGTCCGCTCTGTTTCCCTGGGGTCTCTTGATCCGTTTCTTCTGCACTGGTCGCCCTACTTGTTTGTCAGCCCCACTGCACGCCCATCCCCTTCTTCGGTTTGCTCTTTTCGGGGCTTACCTGTCCGCATTCCCCGGCGCTTGTATCAGTTTTGTTCTCCCTCTTGTTTACCTTCTCTTCTTGTCTTTCTTTCTTTTGGTTTGATTCTCCGATCATTTTTGTTTGACTAGTTGCTTCGTTTTGCTCTTCAACCTCGGCGTACGGCATTCTGCTTGGCTGCCTTCCAGTTCGTCAGAGTTTATGCTCTCCTGCCCCGTAGTTTGTTTTCCACCGCCATGTTATCCTACCTTTCTGATTGCATTTCCACTTCCCTGCTCGCCCGCTCCTCCGTTCCTCCGCTTGCTTTTCTGCTGCTCTGTTTGCCTATGGTTCTGCTTGCTATTTTGCCTGTCCGCTTGCCTCACTGCCTGCTTTCCTGCCTGCTCGGCTGCCTGTATCCCTGCCTGTGAGGCTCCCATTCCCACCAGTAATTTTTCACCATCAGAACTCTGACACGCCCCCTCGCCTGTCTGTACTCTTTGTGATGGTCTGTCTGTGTTTTTCCGCCTCCCGTTCGCCTGTCTGCTTGTCATTCCATTTTTCGCCTCCACATGCATGTATGGCTGTCTGGCTATTTCCCAGTCGCTCTGTCCTCGAATGGAAGTCGTTTGAGCCGAGCATTGTTCATGGTTCTCTTAAGTGGGCGCGCGGAAGTGGTTTGATCTGCTATGGAATCCTCTCGGCTCTGCAATATTTCCGCGACGCAATCCGTTTTGTTTGCCAGTACGTGCGATTTCATAGTGGGGCGTTTCGCTGTGTGATTTTTCATTTCCCTTCGGAATTAGGTGTCACCTCTGCAATATTTCACGAGCTGATATGTCACTTCCTTGCAATGTTTCACACGCTGGTGCCACTTTTACGCAGCATTTTGCAAGGAGAATGCCATTTTTCTGCAACATTATATAGATTAGGTGCTGCTTCTTAGCATATTACTTCTATTAATCATGACGCTATATTTTCTGCCTAGTCCTCATATCATTACCATCACTTTATCTCCAATTCTTTCATTATCCGTTTTGTTTATCCTCACCTAACTGATTTTATTTCGTTCGCGTTCATCGGCTTGAATAAACATATTTTTTCTCGTACCATAACAATGCGTTACAGTTAAAATGTCCGATGAGGATTCTGTTATCCTTATATTCATCCTCCCTTCGTGATTACAGTTATTATTTCATGTAGATGTCTGTACTTACTGACCGCGTAATCTTGATGACTGTAGTTGTAGCGGGCTTTGAATATGCGAGTATTTTTAGCCTTTTTATTCATAATTCTGCGTGTGCATTAACCATCAAGTATTAGCAGCTTATGCAGCAATAGTATGATATAATACTTAGAGTAATGAGGATGATGATTATATGATAACAATGGTATTGATATTCATCATTGAAATAATGAAAGGTATGACACAAACTATTATCAGTAATATGTAGGTGTTTTACCATTTTCCTTGTCATTTCCGCCATGATTTTGCAATTTGACTTTGCAATCTCCCCATAATCTATTTCCACGATTTCGTCTTTTTATTCGCACATCGTAACAGACTTGCAATCGTCATAATATCATCCTATCTTTTATTTTTTCTTATTCAAAGCTTATTACTTTGCTGTTCTTCGTCCCAATTTCCAAATGAGCGCGAGTTTCCCATTTTTTTTCACTCATTTTCAGTTTAATGGCGGACCCCGTGATGTTGCAGATGAAATATGAGTATCCATTTTGCAATCACGTTAAACGCTCTACTAATCCCCCTGTCACCAGATCACGCCACACGCGCAGGCGAGCTTAGGAAAATAATGAATAACTCTGCTGAATAACGGCTGAATAATGTCTTTGGATTATGAGTTACGATGTTTTTTCCCCACGTATATACGTGGTGGAACTCGACGTGTTATTCAACTTGTGGATTAATTTGTTTGTCTTTTTTCACAGTACACCAGGATTTAAAAAGACTTCCTTTTGTTTTTGAATCTTTCTTTTCTCTCTTTTTTTCAACGACATATTCGTCTTATGTTCGTCCTTCGCTCCTTCCCTTCACCACTCTATCTCTCCAACCTTTCATCCTTCCATCCCTCCCCTCTATCCCTCCTCTCTATCCCTCCATCCCTCCCCTCTATCCCTCCATCTCTCCCCTCTGTCCCTCCATTCCTCCCCTCTATCCCTCCACCCCTCCCCTCTATCCCTCCACCCCTCCCCTCTATCCCTCTATCCCTCCCCTCTATCCCTCCATCCCTCCACCCTCCATTCCTCCCTTCCCTCCATTCATCCTTCATCCCTCACTCTGCAACCTTCCACTCCTTTATCCTTCCCTTCCCTCCAACCCATCATCCCTCCATCCCTTCCTTCCCTCTATCTCTCCATCCCTCCTTCCCTCCACCCCTTTTTTATTTCCATTCCTTTATCCCTCCCTTCTCTCAATCCTTCTCTCTCCCACATCCCTCCTTCCCTCCATCCCTTCCTTCCCTCTATCTCTCCATCCCTCCACCCCTCCTTTATTTCCATCCCTTTATCCCTCCCTTCTCTCAATCCTTCTCTCTCCCCCATCCCTCCATCCCTCCATCTCTCCCTTATTTATTTCCATCCCTTTATCTCTCCCTCCTCTCAATCCTTCTCTCTCCCCCATCCCTCCATCCCTCCATCTCTCCCTTATTTATTTCCATCCCTTTATCTCTCCCTCCTCTCAATCCTTCTCTCTCCCCCATCCCTCCATCCCTCCATCTCTCCCTTATTAATTTCCATCCCTTTATCTCTCCCTCCTCTCAATCCTTCTCTCTCCCCCATCCCTCCTTCCCTCCATCCCTCCCTTCCCTCCATCCCTCCATCTCTCCACCTATCTGTCGCAACGGATAGATCTTATCTGCTGAAACAAATCGAGATCTGGCGTCCGCATCCCATCCCCCTTCACCCCCCCTCCTCCTCCCCCATCCCCACCCCTACCCCCTAGACCCAGGAGTTAGTCTTCGATGATTTCCCGATCTCTCTTTGTCTGTTCTTCTTGATCTTTTGTTTTATCTGATGTTGGATGTTTCTCTTTCGCTCGCTGCCAGTCGCCTCTTTTTGATGTGAGTATCTGTGTGTATTTCATTTATTCCTTTTTTTTTTTTTTTAGATATGTTTTTTTTTTTATTGTTTTGAATCTGTGTATTTCAACATTTTTGTGTTTCTCTTTCTTTGTTTCTCTTTGTGTATTTGTTTAATGGCATAACTGGTTAATTCTTTATTTGCTAATTTGTTTTTGTCTTTTCTCTTCATAATTCATAAATTCATAAATTCGTATCTTTTCATTGCTGTGTGTGTTGCTTCCCCCTTCTGAAATTGCTTTGCTGTAATCACTGCTTCTTCCTCTTCTACGCCATTCGATAGTTACTGTTACTTTTTGTTCTAAACACGAAAGAGAAAGAGAGAGAGAGAGAGAGAGAGAGAGAGAGAGAGAGAGAGAGAGAGAGAGAGAGAGAGAGAGAGAGAGAGAGAGAGAGAGGAAGAAATGGATAGATAGATAGATAGACAGATAGATAGATATAGATAAATAGATAGATAGACAGATAGTTAGATAGACATAGATAGATAGAGATAGATAGATAGAGATAGAGATATATAGATAGATAGTTAGATAGTTAGATAGATAGATAGATAGATAGATAGATAGATAGATAGATAGATAGAGAGAGAGAGAGAGAGAGAGAGAGAGAGAGAGAGAGAGACAGAGAGAGAGAGAGAGAGAGAGAGAGAGAGAGAGAGGAAAATACGTTGGTAGTAGATGAAAAAATATAAGTTATAGATAAACTACATTTTTCTCTTACCTTACCTATGGTATATCTTTTATAACATAATAATCAAACCATAATTATTTTCATTATCA
>BOPN01004527.1:110527-115527 GCA_017312705.2 Penaeus japonicus
CCCTTGATTCTGTTTTCCTTCGTAATTTGATCACAGTACTCGGAGCTTGTTTTGGTGGTTGGTGTCACCCGAATGACCCTTTTTTCTTCTTCTTCTTCTCTTCTCTTTCGCAAAGTCTTTAATTGCCTCCAAAAGGAGCGTGGGGTTCTAAAAGTGCGTTAAAGGGGTGAGTGGGTGGCGCAAGGAAAAGGTCGGAGGGTGAGATAGAGTGTGGGTATTGATAGCGTCTCCTTGATGACCTTTAATTTTGGTCAATTTACCTCTAATTACGGCAATTACTTGTATTTAGAGCAGGACGCCTTTGAGGCAGGTCTCCGCTGGTGCGATATCTTGTTTTGTCATAATTATATTTCTTTATCTGACTGGCCTACTTTGTGCTGGTTTCGTGTTCTCGTCTTTGTGTTTTGGGGATTTCTTTTCTGCTTGTTCTCTTTCTCCTCTTTTATGAGGTTTCTTCTTGTTTCCTCTTCCCTGCTCCCTCTTCTCTTCTCTTTTGTCTCCCTCTCTCTCTCTTTCGCTCTCTCCCACACTCACTCACAAACTCTCTCACTCTCACTCTCTCTGTCACTTTCTCTCTCTCTCTCTGCCTGATTTCTCTTTCTCTCCCCTTACTCCCCTATCTCCTTTTATAATCTCACTCTCAGATCACCTCTTTTGAGCTTGATTCGTGCAGCAGAAGCAGCAGCAGCAATTATAACACGACCCGAAAGAACATATAATTAAAGTGAGGTGCAACTAGAGGATGTTTACTCGGCGAATCTACCACGCAGAGGTGGCGTGAAGGCCTTCTACAGGAACATCATGCCCCTAGTATCTCCCTTAGGTTACTGATGCGTCGTGAAGAGCTCCTCCGCTTGAGCTGTTGATGTGCCATTTAGTTCCAGACTTCCAGCGCAACGGTTACTTATAGGGAAGATGAAAGGAAGATTCTAGTTGAAGGGAAGGGGAAGAAGTTTTTGGAAAAGGGGAAATACCGGCTGGATCGTTAGGGTTGTTAGTAAGGAAATGCTGGATTCTGGGGAGGAAAGTTTACGTTTTCTTCTCGGTCCTGGCGAGATGTAGGGTGTACAGAAAATCTGCCGAGGTAATCGACATAAAGTGTCCGGTATGGCGAGACAGATTGAAAAAGCCAGAAACGGATGCCATGTACAATATTTTCTCGATTTTGGCCTTACTCCAACGTATACATGCAAAGACATGGTAAGCAAGCTCCAGCTGCACGAACCTTTGAATGAGACGTGTATCGGATAAGGATGTGTATATATAATTTAACTGTTAGACGTCTTTCTATGTTGATAATCTGCCATAGATGGCTTCTCGAGTGACATGAAGCATTCTGCGTATCGTCGTTGTTATAAGAAGTCCCTTTGGTTGGTATTTCCTTTAAATAGGGAATATCCGCTAGCCGAGGTGAGACGAGATTCAATAATCTCTTTATCTGCAAAGTTTCCTTAACCAAGTAATCAACGCATTCTCCAAGCGCTAAACTTAAATGCTTATCTTCGTGAATAAGTCCTGGCGAGACTTCTAGACACCTGCAGAAGACAAGACTATCGTCTTCTCTTTGCTCCACAAAACAGCGTTCAGGAAAGGTCTTTGTGAAGAGAGAAATCAAGACCAACTATTTGGAAATGTCCAAACGCCTTCGAATGAAAAGGTGACTCTCAACTTCATCGACGATTTCTTTATTTTTTCCCCTTCGTCCTCCTCCTTTTCGCGAGCTTTCAAATAAGTCGTCGATTGAAGCGACCCATATGATGAGCATTGGAATCAGGACCTTGTCACTGAAGCATGCTTTAATGAAGGAAACTATATTAAGAGCAAGGAGGAGGAGGGAGGGGGAGGGTGGGGGGGGGGGGTAAAGACACAAGTTCTTGAAAACGTATTATGAGAAAAAACAAAGAGGGGAAAAATAACACTAGGTTACAAGACTTTCCCTGACTATCTTGGAGGGCCGAGGTATAATATCCTGTTAGCTTAGAGAATTCTTAAGGATCGAATTCATTCAGAAAAGTTTTCACCGTAATGATAATGTTTGGAATTTCTCTTTTAATGAAAGAGTGGATCAAGTTATCATTAAGAAAGTATAGAATCTACAGTTTCTTTCTTTTTTCTTTTCTTTTTTTTAGTTTTATATTACTTTTGGTTAAAACTTGAAAACTCGAAGAATGTTTCGGAATCTCTATAATGTGTGTTGGAATGCCTTGTAACTGTTCTCTTATTCTCTCTCTCTCTTTTTCTGTCTTTATCAATCTCTCTGTCTGTCTCTCTCTCTCTCTCTCTCTCTCTCTCTCTCTCTCTCTCTCTCTCTCTCTCTCTCTCTCTCTCTCTCTCTCTCTCTCTCTCTCTCTCTCTCTCTCTCTCTCTCTCTCTCTCTCTCTCTCTCTCTCTCTCTCTCTCTCTCTCTCTCTCTCTCTCTCTCTCTCTCTCTCTCTCTCTCTCTCCTACCCACCTCCGTCCCCTCTCTTCCTTCGTTCCTTCCTCCTTGCCATACTCTGATGCAATCATCATCAAAATCATTATTATATTCATTTCTTCACTTTCATCCTGCTTCCGCTGCTTTTATACAGTAAATTCTGCAGCGATGACATTGTTCACTCTCCCTCCCTCTCTCTCTCTCTCTGTACGTCTCTCTTTATGTCTCTATCTATCTGTCTATCTGTCTCCTTCTCTCTCTCTCTCTCTCTCTCTCTGTACGTCTCTCTCTATGTCTCTATCTATCTGTCTATCTGTCTCCTTCTCTCTCTCTCTCTCTCTCTCTCTCTCTCTCTCTCTCTCTCTCTCTCTCTCTCTCTCTCTCTCTCTCTCTCTCTCTCTCTCTCTCTCTCTCTCTCCCTCTCCCTCTCCCTCTCCCTCTCCCTCTCCCTCTCTCTCTCTTTCTCTCTTTCTCCTGTCTCCTTCTTATCCCATTTCCTCTTTATTGCAATTTGCTCAATAGCCTCTTCCCTTCCCCCTACTTCGTTTCATCTATGCACCACTTCCTCTCATTTCTTCGTACACACTTTGCTCCCATCATTCTGTCCTTCTTTTTCTTCTCTTCTATCCATCAATTATTATTTTTTCTCCGTGTGCATTTCCCTCTTAGTTCAAGTGCCTCCGTTTGCTCTACATTTGAGTGGTTTCCTTTGAGTCTAATGGGTTGATAAGTTGGTTTGTGGCTCGGTCGCTCGATCAGGGGGGCGTGTCATTCATCCATTTATTCATGCATTCAGTCTAACAGGCAATCAGTCAGTGAAACACACAATTAGCCAACCAGCCAGTTAGTCAGTTAGACAGTCAGTCAGTCCAGCAGTCAGCCAGCTAGGTTGCTAGGTAAACAAACAGAAAGACAGAGAAGGAGGGAAACAGAAAGACAGACAAACAGATACAGAAAGACCACGCAAAGTAAGTCTTACAGGAAGGCACCCGTTAATCACTCAGGCAGGCAGGCAAGCATGCAAGGAAGCATGCACGTAGGAAGGCGGACAATCAATCACTCAGACAGACTAGGGGGCGGGGACAGTCACTTATAAAACAAAGCAGGGAAACAATGGGGCACACAGGTGGCCATTCACTTAGCCGATCAGTCAGTCAGTCAGTCAGTCAGTCCGTTGGTTGGTTTACTTGCTAGTTAGTTTCTCAGTCAGTCTCTCATCCATTCATTCATTCATCATTCTGGTCAGTCACAGTCAGGCAAGTAGGCAGACAGGCAGGCAGATAGACAGGCAGGGAGGCAAGCAGGCCGGCAAGCAGGCAGGCAGGCAGGCAGATAGACAGGCAGGGAGGCAAACCGGCCGGCAAACAGGCAGACAGGCAGGCAGATAGACAGGCAGGGAGGCACACAGGCCGGCAGGCAGACAGGCAGGCAAAGAGTTAATCAGTCAGTCAGTCTGTCAATAAACTGTCTAGTGCGTCAGTTTGTCTTCCATTCATTCATTCATTCAACGAGTCGTTTGCTCGCTCATTCACTCACTGGGTCGGTCAGCATGGCAAGCGAGCGCGCATGCATTTAATCAGCTGGTTCCGTAGGCATTCGGGAAAGCGTTTAACAAACATACGAGCAGTCCGGCTTATAAACAGGCCGGCTTCCCAGGCAAACAGGCATTCGGGCAAGCAGGTAAGCGACCGAGCAGGCGTGTAAGTAGGATAGCAAGCAGGCAGGCACGCGGAAGGAACGAGCCAAGTGCACGTAACTTGTTGTAAAAGTCATGTAATGCGGGTTTTCCAACGTAGAGTTATGGTTGTGATCAAACTTTTCTCAAGTCTCCGGTTACCTCGCGGTCATTATCGGGAAACCTTGGGAAATATCTCTCCTTTTATGGGTAAATTTCATAAAATATTTCGATCATCTTGGAATTCAAAAGAGGTGCAGTTACTTCCCTATGACCCCCCTCCCTCCCACGAGCCCCCACATCACGTACCCACGGCCAAGTGTTTGTTCAAATGCTGGTCATGTTGGTAGCCGGGATGGTAGTGGCTATGGTGCCTGTTGTGTGAAATGTGATTTTTTTTAGTGACTCTTCTTGTGCAATATTGATAGATAGGATACCGATGGGGACGTAGAGACCAAGTCATTGAAGATGATGCGACTATAACCCCATTTTCGGCGGTATAGTGACGCGGTTATAGTGAAGACCGTATGGTGTTGATAGTATCGTGGCGGGTGGCAGCAGCTGCAGCGAGGCACGCGGGCATAAATAAGGCGGTCTCCCTGTGTGATATACATTGGAGTGAAATACGCAGCTGACAAATTTAAGGATTGAGGACGCAATATTGTGCCGAATTTCCTCTTTCGCCAAGAGACGATGGCGGTAAGGAGATGGAGGGGGTGGGTAGGGGGAGTAGAGTGAGGGGAACGGGAGGGGGGAACGCAAGATAAATGATTGAGGAGAGAGAGGGGAGGAGGAGTGGAAAGAGGGGAGAGGAGGAGGAAGGTTAGGAGGCCGACAGATGAAAAGGAAATTTAGAGAGAGAAAGAGATAAAATGAGAAAGAGAGAGAGAGAGAGGGAGAGAGAGAGAG
>BOPN01004528.1:5000-15000 GCA_017312705.2 Penaeus japonicus
GAGCCCCCAAGAGGGAAGAAAGAGTCCCAAGAGGAAAGAAAAAGCCCCCAAGAGGGAAGTAAGAGCCCCAAGAGGGAAGAATGAGTCCCAAGAGGGAAGAAAGAGCCCCAAGAGGGAAGAAAGAGCCCCCAAGAGGGAAGAAAGAGCCCCAAGAGGGAAGAAAGAGCCCCAAGAGGGAAGAAAGAGTCCCAAGAGGGAAGAAAAAGCCCCCAAGAGGGAAGTAAGAGCCCCAAGAGGGAAGAAAGAGTCCCAAGAGGGAAGAAAGAGCCCCAAGAGGGAAGAAAGAGCCCCCAAGAGGGAAGAAAGAGTCCCAAGAGGGAAGAAAAAGCCCCCAAGAGGGAAGTAAGAGCCCCAAGAGGGAAGAAAGAGCCCCAAGAGGGAAGAAAGAGCCCCAAGAGGGAAGAAAGAGCCCCCAAGAGGGAAGAAAGAGCCCCAAGAGGGAAGAAAGAGCCCCAAGAGGGAAGAAAGAGTCCCAAGAGGGAAGAAAGAGCCCCAAGAGGGAAGAAAGAGCCCCAAGAGGAAAGAAAGAGCCCCAAGAGGGAAGAAAGAGCCCCAAGAGGAAGGAAAGAGCCCCAAGAGGGAAGAAAGAGCCCCAAGAGGGAAGAAAGAGTCCCAAGAGGGAAAAAAGAGTCCCCAAGAGGAAGGAAAGAGCCCCAAGAGGGAAGAAAGAGCCCCAAGAGGGAAGAAAGAGCCCCAAGAGGGAAGAAAGAGCCCCCAAGAGGGAAGAAAGAGTCCCAAGAGGGAAGAAAGAGCCCCCAAGAGGAAGGAAAGAGCCCCAAGAGGGAAAAAAGAGCCATCAAGAGGGAAGAAAAAGCCCCCAAGAGGAAAGAAAAAGCCCCCAAGAGGGAAGAAAGAGCCCCAAGAGGGAAGAAAGAGCCCCCAAGAGGGAAGTAAGAGCCATCAAGAGGGAAGAAAGAGCCCCAAGAGGGAAGAAAGAGCCCCCAAGAGAGAAGAAAGAGTCCCAAGAGGGAAGAAAAAGCCCCCAAGAGGGAAGTAAGAGCCCCAAGAAGGAAGAAAGAGTCCCAAGAGGGAAGAAAGAGCCCCCAAGAGGAAGGAAAGAGCCCCCAAGAGGAAGAAAGAGTCCCAAGAGGAAGAAAAAGAGCCCCAAGAGGAAGAAAGAGTCCCAAGAGGAAGAAAGAGCCCCAAGAGGGAAGAAAGAGCCCCAAGAGGGAAGAAAGAGCCCCAAGAGGAAGGAAAGAGCCCCAAGAGGGAAGAAAGAGCCCCAAGAGGGAAGAAAAAGCCCCAAGAGGGAAGAAAGAGTCCCAAGAAGGAAAAAAGAGTCCCCAAGAGGAAGGAAAGAGCCCTGGGAGGAAGAAAGAGCCTCCCAAGAGGGAAGAAAGAGCCCCAAGAGGAAGAAAGAGCTCCTCAAGAGGGAAGAAAGAGTCCCAAGAGGGAAGAAAGAGCCCTAAGAGGAAGGAAAGAGCCCTAAGAGGGAAAAAAAAGAGCCATCAAGAGGGAAGAAAGCCTCCAAGAGGAAAGAAAGCCCAAGAGGGAAGAAAGAGCCCCAAGAGGGAAGAAAGAGCCCCCAAGAGGGAAGAAAGAGTCCCAAGAGGAAAGAAAAAGCCCCCAAGAGGGAAGTAAGAGCCCCAAGAGGGAAGAAAGAGCCCCAAGAGGGAAGAAAGAGCCCCAAGAGGGAAGAAAGAGCCCCAAGAGGAAGAAAGAGTCCAAAGAGGAAGAAAGAGCCCCAAGAGGAAGAAAGAGTTCAAAGGAAGAAAGAGCCCCAAGAGGGAAGAAAAGAGCCCCAAGAGGAAGAAAGAGCCCCAAGAGGAAGTGAAAGAGCCCCAAGAGGGAAGAAAAAGAGACCCAAGAGGGAAAAAAGAGCCCCCAAGAGGAAGAAAGAGTCCCAAGAGGAAGAAAAGCCCCCAAGAGGGAAGTAAGAGCCCCAAGAGGAAAGAAAGAGCCCCAAGAGGGAAAAAAGAGTCCCCAAGAGGAAGGAAAGAGCCCCAAGAGGGAAGAAAGAGTCCCAAGAGGGAAGTAAGAGCCCCAAGAGGGAAGAAAGAGCCCCAAGAGGGAAGAAAAAGCCCCAAGAGGGAAGAAAGAGTCCCAAGAAGGAAAAAAGAGTCCCCAAGAGGAAGGAAAGAGCCCCAAGAGGGAAGAAAGAGCCCCAAGAGGGAAGAAAGAGCCCCAAGAGGGAAGAAAGAGCCCCAAGAGGAAGAAAGAGTCCTAAGAGGGAAGAAAGAGCCTCAAAAGGAAGGAAAGAGCCCCAAGAGGGGAAAAAAGAGCCATCAAGAGGGAAGAAAAAAAAAAAAGCCCTCAAGAGGAAAGAAAAAGCCCCCCAAGAGGAAAGAAAGAGTCCCAAGAGGGAAAAAGAGCCTCAAGAGGAAGGAAAGAGCCCCAAGAGGAAAGAAAGAGCCTAAAGAGGGAAGAAAGCCCTCAAGAGGAAAGAAAGAGCCTCAAGAGGAAGAAAGAGTCAAGAGGGAAAAAAAGAGCCCCAAGAGGAAGGAAAGAGCCCCAAGAGGGAAGAAAGAGTCCCAAGAGGGAAGAAAGAGCCCCAAGAGGGAAGTAAGAGCCATCAAGAGGGAAGAAAGAGCCCCAAGAGGGAAGAAAGAGCCCCAAGAGGGAAGAAAGAGCCCCCAAGAGGGAAGAAAGAGTCCCAAGAGGGAAGAAAAAGCCCCCAAGAGGGAAGAAAGAGCCCCAAGAGGGAAGAAAGAGCCCCCAAGAGGGAAGAAAGAGCCCCAAGAGGGAAAAAAGAGCTCCCAAGAGGAAGGAAAGAGCCCTAAGAGGGGAGAAAGAGTCCCAAGAGTGAAGAAAAAGTTCTCAGAGGAAGAAAAAGAGCCCCCAAGAGGGAAGAGCCCCAAGAGGGAAGAAAGAGCCCCCAAGAGGAAGTAAGAGCCATCAAAAGGAAGAAAGAGCCCCAAGAGGGAAGAAAAAGAGCCCCAAGAGGGAAGAAAGAGCCCCCAAGAGGGAAGAAAGAGTCCCAAGAGGGAAGAAAAAGCCTCAAGAGGAAGTAAGAGCCCCAAGAGGAAGAAAGAGCCCCAAGAGGGAAGAAAGAGCCCCAAGAGGAAGGAAAGAGCCCCAAGAGGGAAGAAAGAGTCCCAAGAGGGAAAAAAGAGCCCCCAAGAGGAAGAAAAGAGTCCCAAGAGGAAGAAAAGCCCCCAAGAGGAAGTGAAGAGCCCCAAGAGGGAAGAAAGAGCCCCAAGAGGAAGGAAAGAGCCCCAAGAGGGAAGAAAAAGCCCCCAAGAGGGAAGAAAGAGCCCCCAAGAGGAAGAAAGGAGCCTCAAGAGGAAGGAAAGAGCCCTAAGAGGAAGGAAAGATTCCTAAGAGGGAAGAAATATCCAAGAGGAAGAAAAGAGCCATCAAGAGGGAAGAAAAAGCTCCCAAGAAGGAAGAAAGAGCCCCCAAGAGGGAAGAAAGAGCCCAAGAGGGAAAAAAGAGCCCCCAAGAGGGAAGAAAAAGCCCCGAAGAGGGAAGAAAGAGCCCCCAAGAGGGTAGAAAGAGCCCCAAGAGGGAAGAAAGAGCCCCAAGAGGAAGGAAAGAGCCCCAAGAGGGAAGAAAGAGTCCCAAGAGGGAAAAAAGAGCCCCCAAGAGGGAAGAAAGAGTCCCAAGAGGGAAGAAAAAGCCCCCAAGAGGGAAGTAAGAGCCCCAAGAGGGAAGAAAGAGCCCCAAGAGGGAAGAAAGAGTCCCAAGAGGGAAGAAAAAGCCCCCAAGAGGGAAGAAAGAGCCCCCAAGAGGGAAGAAAGAGCCCCCAAGAGGGAAGAAAGAGCCCCAAGAGGAAGGAAAGAGCCCTAAGAGGAAGGAAAGAGCCCTAAGAGGGAAGAAAGAGTCCCAAGAGGAAGGAAAGAGCCATCAAGAGGGAAGAAAAAGCCCCCAAGAGGGAAGAAAGAGCCCCCAAGAGGGAAGAAAGAGCCCCAAGAGGGAAAAAAGAGCCCCCAAGAGGAAGGAAAGAGCCCTAAGAGGAAAGAAAGAGTCCCAAGAGGGAAGAAAAAGCCCCTAAGAGGGAAGTAAGAGCCTCAAGAGGAAGGAAAGAGCCATCAAGAGGGAAGAAAAAGCCCCCAAGAGGGAAGAAAGAGCCCCCAAGAGGGAAGAAAGAGCCCCAAGAGGAAGGAAAGAGCCCCAAGAGGGAAGAAAGAGTCCCAAGAGGGAAGAAAAAGCCCCCAAGAGGGAAGAAAGAGTCCCAAAAGGGAAGAAAGAGCCCCAAGAGGTAAGGGAAGAGCCCCCAAGAGAACGAGCAGCCCCTGCAAGCGTGAGGAAAGAGGTGGGTGGAGTCGCGGTGTCGCGGGACAGAGGAAGGTGGAGGTGAGGCGGCGGGTTCACGAGGGACGCCCGCCCGCACAGCTGGAAGAAAGAGCCCCCAAGAGGGAAGAAAGAGTCCCAAGAGGGAAGAAAAAGCCCCCAAGAGGGAAGTAAGAGCCCCAAGAGGGAAGAAAGAGTCCCAAGAGGGAAGAAAGAGCCCCAAGAGGGAAGAAAGAGCCCCAAGAGGGAAGAAAGAGCCCCAAGAGGGAAGAAAGAGCCCCAAGAGGGAAGAAAAAGCCCCAAGAGGAAGGAAAGAGCCCCCAAGAGGGAAGAAAGAGTCCCAAGAGGGAAGAAAAAGCCCCCAAGAGGGAAGTAAGAGCCCCAAGAGGGAAGAAAGAGTCCCAAGAGGGAAGAAAGAGCCCCAAGAGGGAAGAAAGAGCCCCAAGAGGGAAGAAAGAGCCCCCAAGAGGAAAGAAAGAGCCCCCAAGAGGGAAGAAAGAGTCCCAAGAGGGAAAAAGAGCTCCCCAAGAGGAAGAAAGAGTCCCAAGAGGAAGAAAAAGAGCCCCCAAGAGGGAAGTAAGAGCCCCAAGAGGGAAGAAAGAGCCCCAAGAGGGAAGAAAGAGCCCCAAGAGGGAAGAAAAAGCCCCCAAGAGGGAAGAAAGAGTCCCAAGAGGGAAGAAAAAGCCCCCAAGAGGGAAGTAAGAGCCCCAAGAGGGAAGAAAGAGCCCCAAGAGGGAAGAAAGAGCCATCAAGAGGGAAGAAAAAGCCCCCAAGAGGGAAGAAAGAGCCCCCAAGAGGGAAGAAAGAGCCCCAAGAGGAAGGAAAGAGCCCTAAGAGGAAGGAAAGAGCCCTAAGAGGGAAGAAAGAGTCCCAAGAGGAAGGAAAGAGCCATCAAGAGGAAGAAAAAAGTCCCCAAGAGGAAGAAAGAGCCCCCCAAGAGGAAGAAAGAGCCCCAAGAGGGAAAAAAGAGCCCCCAAGAGGAAGGAAAGAGCCCCAAGAGGAAAGAAAGAGTCCCAAGAGGGAAGAAAAAGCCCCTAAGAGGGAAGTAAGAGCCCCAAGAGGAAGGAAAGAGCCATCAAGAGGGAAGAAAAAGCCCCCAAGAGGGAAGAAAGAGTCCCAAGAGGGAAGAAAAAGCCCCCAAGAGGGAAGAAAGAGTCCCAAGAGGAAAATAAGAGTCCCCAAGAAAAAGGAAAGAGCCCTAAGAGGGAAGAAAGAGTCCCAAGAGGGAAGAAAGAGCCCCAAGAGGGAAGAAAGAGCCCCAAGAGGGAAGAAAAAGCCTCAACAGGGAAGAAAGAGTCCCAAGAGGGAAGAAAGAGCCCCAAGAGGAAAATAAGAGTCCCCAAGAAAAAGGAAAGAGCCCTAAGAGGGAAGTAAGGGCCCCAAGAGGGAAGAAAGAGCCCCAAGAGGGAAGAAAAAGCCCCAACAGGGAAGAAAGAGTCCCAAGAGGGAAGAAAGAGCCCCAAGAGGGAAAAAAGAGTCCCCAAGAGGAAGGAAAGAGCCCCAAGAGGGAAGAAAGAGTCCCAAGAGGGAAGAAAGAGTCCCAAGAGGAAAATAAGAGTCCCCAAGAAAAAGGAAAGAGCCCTAAGAGGGAAGTAAGAGCCCCAAGAGGAAGAAAGAGCCCCAAGAGGGAAGAAAAAGCCCCAACAGGGAAGAAAGAGTCCCAAGAGGGAAGAAAGAGCCCTCAAGAGGGAAAAAGAGTCCCCAAGAGGAAGGAAAAAGTTCCCAAGAGGAAGAAGAGTCTTAAGAGGGAAGCAAGAGCCCCAAGAGGGAAGAAGAGCCCCAAGAGGGAAGAAAAAGCCCCAAGAGGGAAGAAAGAGTCCCAAGTAGGAAAAAGAGTCCCCTACAGGAAGGAAAGAGCCCAAGAGGGAAGAAAGAGCCCCCAAGAGGGAAGAAAGAGCCCCAAGAGGAAGGAAAGAGCCCCAAGAGGGAAGAAAGAGTCCCAAGAGGGAAGAAAGAGCCCCCAAGAGGAAGGAAAGAGCCCCAAGAGGGAAAAAAGAGCCATCAAGAGGGAAGAAAAAGCCCCCAAGAGGAAAGAAAAAGCCCCCAAGAGGGAAGAAAGAGTCCCAAGAGGGAAAAAAGAGCCCCCAAGAGGAAGGAAAGAGCCCCAAGAGGAAAGAAAGAGCCTAAGGAGGGAAGAAAAAGCCCCCAAGAGGGAAGAAAGAGCCCCCAAGAGGGAAGAAAGAGCCCCAAGAGGGAAAAAAGAGCCCCCAAGAGGAAGGAAAGAGCCCTAAGAGGGAAGAAAGAGTCCCAAGAGTGAAGAAAAAGCCCCCAAGAGGGAAGTAAGAGCCATCAAGAGGGAAGAAAGAGCCCCAAGAGGGAAGAAAGAGCCCCAAGAGGGAAGAAAGAGCCCCCAAGAGGGAAGAAAGAGTCCCAAGAGGGAAGAAAAAGCCCCCAAGAGGAAAGAAAAAGCCCCCAAGAGGGAAGAAAGAGTCCCAAGAGGGAAAAAAGAGCCCCCAAGAGGAAGGAAAGAGCCCTAAGAGGGAAGAAAGAGTCCCAAGAGTGAAGAAAAAGCCCCCAAGAGGGAAGTAAGAGCCATCAAGAGGGAAGAAAGAGCCCCAAGAGGAAGAGATAAAGAAAGAGCCCCAAGAGGAAAGAAGAGCCCCAAGAGTGAAGAAAGAGTCCCAAGAGGGAAGAAAAAAAGCTCCCCAAGAGGAAGTAAGAGCCCCAAGAGGAAGAAAGAGCCCCCAAGAGGGAAGTAAGAGCCCCAAGAGGGAAGAAAGAGCCCCCAAGAGGGAAAAAAGAGCTCCCAAGAGGAAGGAAAGAGCCCTAAGAGGGGAGAAAGAGTCCCAAGAGTGAAGAAAAAGCCCCCAAGAGGGAAGAAAGAGCCCCAAGAGGGAAGAAAGAGCCCCAAGAGGGAAGAAAGAGCCCCCAAGAGGGAAGTAAGAGCCATCAAGAGGGAAGAAAGAGCCCCAAGAGGGAAGAAAGAGCCCCAAGAGGGAAGAAAGAGCCCCAAGAGGAAGGAAAGAGCCCCAAGAGGGAAGAAAAAGCCCCCAAGAGGGAAGTAAGAGCCCCAAGAGGGAAGAAAGAGTCCCAAGAGGGAAGAAAGAGCCCCAAGAGGGAAGAAAGAGCCCCAAGAGGGAAGAAAGAGCCCCAAGAGGAAGGAAAGAGCCCCAAGAGGGAAGAAAAAGCCCCCAAGAGGGAAGAAAGAGCCCCCAAGAGGGAAGAAAGAGCCCCAAGAGGAAGGAAAGAGCCCTAAGAGGAAGGAAAGAGCCCTAAGAGGGAAGAAAGAGTCCCAAGAGGAAGGAAAAAGCCCTAAGAGGGAAGAAAGAGTCCCAAGAGTGAAGAAAAAGCCCCCAAGAGGGAATTAAGAGCCATCAAGAGGGAAGAAAGAGCCCCAAGAGGGAAGAAAGAGCCCCAAGAGGAAAGAAAGAGCCCCCAAGAGGGAAGAAAGAGTCCCAAGAGGGAAGAAAAAGCCCCAAGAGGTAAAGTAAGAGCCCCAAGAGGGAAGAAAGAGCCTCAAGAGGGAAGAAAGAGCCCCAAGAGGGAAGAAAGAGCCCCCAAGAGAAAGAAAGAGCCCCAAGAGGGAAAAAAAGAGCCTCCCAAGAGGAAGGAAAGAGCCCTCAAGAGGGGAGAAAGAGTCCCAAGAGTGAAGAAAAGCCCCTGCAGGAAGAAAGAGCCTCAAGAGGAAGAAAGAGCCCCAAGAGGGAAGAAAGAGCCCCCAAGAGGGAAGTAAGAGCCATCAAGAGGGAAGAAAGAGCCCCAAGAGGGAAGAAAGAGCCCCAAGAGGGAAGAAAGAGCCCCCAAGAGGGAAGAAAGAGTCCCAAGAGGGAAGAAAAAGCCCCCAAGAGGGAAGTAAGATATTTCAAGAGGGAAGAAAGAGTCCCAAGAGGGAAGAAAGAGCCCCAAGAGGGAAGAAAGAGCCCCAAGAGGGAAGAAAGAGCCCCAAGAGGAAGGAAAGAGCCCCAAGAGGGGAGAAAGAGCCCCCAAGAGGGAAGAAAGAGCCCCCAAGAGGGAAGAAAGAGCCCCAAGAGGAAGGAAAGAGCCCTAAGAGGAAGGAAAGAGCCCTAAGAGGGAAGAAAGAGTCCCAAGAGGAAGGAAAGAGCCATCAAGAGGGAAGAAAAAGCCCCCAAGAGGGAAGAAAGAGCCCCCAAGAGGGAAGAAAGAGCCCCAAGAGGGAAAAAAGAGCCCCCAAGAGGAAGGAAAGAGCCCTAAGAGGGAAGAAAGAGTCCCAAGAGGGAAGAAAAAGCCCCTAAGAGGGAAGTAAGAGCCCCAAGAGGAAGGAAAGAGCCATCAAGAGGGAAGAAAAAGCCCCCAAGAGGGAAGAAAGAGCCCCCAAGAGGGAAGAAAGAGCCCCAAGAGGAAGGAAAGAGCCCCAAGAGGGAAGAAAGAGCCCCAAGAGGAGGGAAAGAGCCCCTAAGAGAAAAGAAAGAGCCATCAAGAGGAAAGTAAGAGCCATCAAGAGGTAAGGAAAGAGCCCCCAAGAGAACGAGCAGCCCCTGCAAGCGTGAGGAAAGAGGTGGGTGGAGTCGCGGTGTCGCGGGACAGAGGAAGGTGGAGGTGAGGCGGCGGGTTCACGAGGGACGTCCGCCCGCACAGCTGGAAGAAAGAGCCCTCAAGAGTGGAAGAAAGAGTCCCAAGAGGAAGAAAAAAGCCCTACAAGAGGAAGTAAGAGCCCCAAGAGGAAGAAAGAGTCCCAAGAGGAAGAAAGAGCCCAAGAGGGAAGAAAAAGAGCCTCAAGAGGTAAGGGAAGAGCCCCCAAGAGAACGAGCAGCCCCTGCAAGCGTGAGGAAAGAGGTGGGTGGAGTCGCGGTGTCGCGGGACAGAGGAAGGTGGAGGTGAGGCGGCGGGTTCACGAGGGACGTCCGCCCGCACAGCTGGAAGAAAGAGCCCCCAAGAGGGAAGAAAGAGTCCCAAGAGGGAAGAAAAAGCCCTGCAAGAGGAAGTAAGAGCCCCAAGAGGGAAGAAAGAAAGTCCAAGAGGAAGAGCAGCCCCATGAGGGAAGAAAGAGCCCCAAGAGGAAGGAAAGAGCCTGCAAGAGGAAGAAAGAGTCCCAAGAGGAAAAAAGAGCCTCCAAGAGGGAAGAAAGAGTCCCAAGAGGGAAGAAAAAGCCCCCAAGAGGGAAGTAAGAGCCCCAAGAGGGAAGAAAGAGCCCCAAGAGGGAAGAAAGAGCCATCAAGAGGGAAGAAAAAGCCCCCAAGAGGGAAGAAAGAGCCCCCAAGAGGGAAGAAAGAGCCCCAAGAGGAAGGAAAGAGCCCTAAGAGGAAGGAAAGAGCCCTAAGAGGGAAGAAAGAGTCCCAAGAGGAAGGAAAGAGCCATCAAGAGGGAAGAAAAAGCCCCCAAGAGGGAAGAAAGAGCCCCCAAGAGGGAAGAAAGAGCCCCAAGAGGGAAAAAAGAGCCCCCAAGAGGAAGGAAAGAGCCCTAAGAGGGAAGAAAGAGTCCCAAGAGGGAAGAAAAAGCCCCTAAGAGGGAAGTAAGAGCCCCAAGAGGAAGGAAAGAGCCATCAAGAGGGAAGAAAAAGCCCCCAAGAGGGAAGAAAGAGCCCCCAAGAGGGAAGAAAGAGCCCCAAGAGGAAGGAAAGAGCCCCAAGAGGGAAGAAAGAGCCCCAAGAGGAGGGAAAGAGCCCCTAAGAGAAAAGAAAGAGCCATCAAGAGGAAAGAAAGAGCCATCAAGAGGTAAGGAAAGAGCCCCCAAGAGAACGAGCAGCCCCTGCAAGCGTGAGGAAAGAGGTGGGTGGAGTCGCGGTGTCGCGGGACAGAGGAAGCTGGAGGTGAGGCGGCGGGTTCACGAGGGACGCCCGCCCGCACAGCTGGATCTCCGAAACGTCCTGCCGCAGCGCCACGAGTTGCGCGCGGTGGTGGTGGGGGAGGGGGGCGTCTAGTGCAGTTGG
>BOPN01004528.1:35000-42500 GCA_017312705.2 Penaeus japonicus
AAGAAAAAGAAAAATGAGAAGGAAAAGAAGAAGAAGAAAGGGAAGAAGAAGGAAAAGAATAAAATGAAGAACAAGAAAAAGAAGAAGAAGACGAAAATGAAGAAGAAGGAGGAAGAGGAGAAGAAGAAGAAGAAGAATGAGAAGAAGAAAAAGAAGAAGGAAAAGAAGAAGAAGAAAAAGAAGAAGAAGAAGAAGAAGGAGAAGAAGATGAAAAAGAAGAAGGAGAAGAAGCACAAGAGCAAGAAGGAGAAAAATAGGACAAATAAAGAGATAATAACAGTAATGGTTAAAAAGGAAAAAGATAATCATAGCCATGATAATGCCAATGGTAATTATGATAAAATTAGAAGGATAATAGAAATTCCAGTAATGAAATTACAATGATGATTATGATTGATTTTAACGATATTATTCTCATAATAGTGATGATAACCATAATGATAATAATCATGGTGACAAAAATCATAATGATAACAATGTTAATAATTATGATAGTAATGATAATGATATTGGTAACAGTAATAATGGTGATAAGGATAATAATGATAATGATAATGATGATAGTGATGATGACAATAATGATGATAGTGATAATAACAATAATAATAATACCAGTGATAATAACGAGTGAGGAATGGATATTTTGGTATAATATTATTACAGGTAAAAGGGATCGACTGACCGTAAGAAGCAAAGAAGATGCATGTTCTCGAGGATAATTAGACGGCAACGTTGCAAAGGCATTCAATTTGCTGTCATGCAAGGAAAATGAGAAGGAGGGAGGGAGGGAGAAGGGAGGAAACTGAGGGAGGGATGGTGGGGTGGTGGGGAGAGAGAAGGAGGGGGAGGGGAGGAGGGGCGGTGGAGAGAAGGAGGGAGGGAGGGTGGGATGGTGGGGTGGTGGGAGAGAGAAGGAGGGAGGGAGGGAGGGATGGTGGGGTGGTGGGAGAGAGAAGGAGGGAGGGAGGGAGGGATGGTGGGAGAGAGAAGGAAGGAGGGAGGGAGGGGTGGTGGGAGAGAGAAAGAGGGAGGGAGGGAGGGGTGGTGGGAGAGAGAAGGAGGGAGGGAGGGAGTTGGAGGAACTGAGGGAGGGATGGTGGGGTGGTGGGAGAGAGAAAGAGGGAGGGAGGGAGGGGTGGTAGGAGAGAGAAAGAGGGAGGGAGGGATGGTAGGAGAGAGAAGGAGGGAGGGAGGGAGGGAGGGAGATAGAAAGAAGGAGGGAGGGAGGGAGGGATGGTGGGAGAGAGGAGGGAGGGAGGGACGGATGGTGGGAGGGAAAAGGAAGGACGGAGGGAGGGATGGTGGGAGAGAGAAGGAGTGAGGGAGAAAGAAGGAGTGAGGGAGAAAGAAGGAGGGAGGGAGAGACAAGGAAGGAAGGAGGGAAGGAGAGAGGAAAGAAAGAAGAAGAGGGAGAGAGAGAGAATGAAAGAGATAAAAACATCAATAAAGAGAGAGAGAAAGAGAGAGCGAGAGGAAGACAGGTAGATAGAAAGATCAATAGAAAACAAGAGAGAGAAAGCAAGTGAGAGAGAGAGCAGCAGCACGCCTATCCCCAACCTTTCCGCGGTAAATTCCCACAAACAAAGAGGGAAGATAAAAGACTGGATGAACGTATCTCGCAGTACAACCCGCGTCGGGTTCCAGCGGGAGGGAGGGAGAGAGAGAGAGAGAGAGAGAGAGAGAGAGAGAGAGAGAGAGAGAGAGAGAGAGAGAGAGAGAGAGAGAGAGAGAGAGAGAGAGAGAGAGAGAGAGAGAGAGAGAGAGAGAGAGAGAGAGAGAGAGAGAGAGAGGGAGAGAGAGGGAGAGAGAGAGAGAGAGAGAGAGAGAGAGAGAGAGAGAGAGAGAGAGAGAGAGAGAGAGAGAGAGAGAGTGTACGACATTCCATACACATTAAAGGTGTGTTTTTAAAGGCAAGAACGCAATATACAGTGTACATATATATATATATATATATATATATATATATATATATATATATATATATATATATATATATATATATATATATATATATATATATATATATATATATATATACACACACACACACACACACACACACACACATACACACACACACACATACACACACACATATATATATATATATATATATATATATATATATATATATATATATATATATATATATATATATATATATATATATATATATATATATATACACACACACACACACACACACACACACACACACACACACACACACACACATACACACACACACACACAGCATAAATGAATGTGTAAATACAAGTGTACATGTGTGTGAGTATGTATGGATATATGTGTGTGTGTTTGTGTACATGTGTGTGTGTCAGTATGCATCTCGGTGGTTCGCTGAAATACACATCAGTGAGTAATGAAGACATGTTTGTATTGGAATATTCTCTCATTCTCTCTCTCTCTCTTCCTCTCTCTCTCTCTCTCTTCTTCCTCTCTCTCTCTCTTTTCCTCTCCGTCCTTCTCCCTTACACGTACATGTAGTTGCCGCCATGGTTGAGGGGGTACAGCCGCGCCTCGCACTGCAATACCGCAACTCTTCCAAACCTCGGAGATGAGTTGTGCAACTACGGACTTGAGCACCCAGTTGCAAACGGAATTCCTGCCATAAGATAAAGTCATTCAGCCCACCTCGCCGCGGGCACAGAGAGTGTGATGATTTTCTCTTATCTGATGCCTCCGAAAACAGTCATGCTCTGTTCTAAATTGATAAAGTTACACTGTAATATACTGTAACGGTCGTAATCTCAAATGTATCAAAGTTTGCCTTGTTTTGCAGTGAGTCCGGTGCTAAGTAAAGGTCTTACTGAAACGGGCAGAGTTAGCGGATATATTATTCCTTGCAGAAATCTTAGTGTGTTACAAACACTGTAAATCTTATCAAATTAAAAGTTTTGTTGGGAAAAACGTGGCCATGTTATATATATATCTTTTGTGCGGATACCAGCTGACAAAACTTGGTTGAGCTTCTAAGTAATAAAAAAAACTGGTGAAGCTGTAGCAATATGCACATGGAAATTTCATTAGCAACTAGGATAAGCAAGATAATGGGATATTGTGACCACGAGAACAGGGCTTAGATAAAGCTTGCAATAGTAGGTCGATGAAGCGAGCAACGTGGAAGAAACAGGGAACTTGTGCAATCTGTGTCACTTTCCTTATCATACAGTCTTTAAGGTCACCTACCTGAGGAATGATTTCAATTCACCGACTGTGTTTCATATACTGTTAGAAGACATCCTTGTTTGTTCTTTTATTTGTCATATACTTTTATCATATTATGATTCTATGTCAAATATATCCATGAATAAACAAAAGGAATATCTACATCTAATACTAAATACACCAAAGCGGTTTCAGCTTATTTATACGATTCAAACTCATCAATTGGTTTTCGTGATCGACGTTAAAAGCCAGACCTACGCTGTATTTACTTTAAACAAGCCTCGCAAAATGTCCGAAAAAAATATATAGAAAAACAGAGTACTCAAAGCAAAGCAAATACCTTTAACCAAAATGAACTAATCTCTCTCGAACAGAGGAATAGAATCGTACCCAGTGAAAACATCTCTTCACTTTATCTATTTTGGATTTCTCCCTTTTGTAAATTTAAGATGGCCCTCGTTCAAATAATATCCATATTCCTTTCCGTTCTGTTATTTTGAATGCTTTGGAGGATCTTATGGATCATTCTTATCAATATCTCTCAATTTAGAATGATTATTTCTCACGGGAAAAGACCCCCTTAAACCACTCAACAACAGCAACGCATAAAGAGAGTAAACACTGAATAGGATATGTCACTCTCTTCCGTTGCCGAGACCGTTACATATTCCACGCCCTGCCTTTCCATTTTGTTTTCCGCCAGCAGTCAGACCGAAGACCAAACACAGCGAACACTTTTACGAGCTGAGGATAACGGGGATGAAAGGGGCTAGGTTGACTTTGTTGTTGAAGGCCAAATGAAACGGGAGGAAGTTAATCTCTTTTTTTTTCTTAAACCATTGAGCTCCCAAACGTGTATGTAAACAGAGACGATTTTCGCTTTTCGCTGTGTTGGGGTGGTGGGTGGGGTGGGGGTGGGGGGGAGACTCCTATGTGGATTTTGTGTGTGTGTGTTCTATTTTGATAACGTTATGAATAACAAATTTGTTTTTCAGGGTCTGGGGACGTGGGGGTATTAATGTAGTATATTAGTAACGCTTATAATCTCTCGGGTGCGTGGGAGCTGGGGATATCAATATTGCAATTTGGCCTCTGGGATCAGGTCAGGTTATGCATTACATCAAAAACGTTAGAAATGTTTAAATCACCAGGGCTGGATGAACCTAGAATTTTTTGTCTTTATTTAGAGAGTGAAAGAGAAATTGCAATAACTTTCCACTTTTATATATATATTTTTGTATGCGGTATATTGATAACGCTAGAAATATCAAAAGTCTCTTTCGGCGTGTTGGATTGCGGAAGGTTTATGTACTAAAAAAAAATAATAATAAAAAATAATAAAAAAATTAAAAAAAACGTTAGAGATATGAAAGTTGCTTTTCAGCTAAAAAACGTTGGATATTAAAAATTGCAAAAACGTTGAATATTAAAACTGCATTTCGGAGTGTGGGTTTGGAGATCCTATACGGTATAACAATAACGTTCGAGATAGTAGGATCGCATTCGCATTGCGCAACCTGAAGTTCTTGTTTTTGAATATTGGTTTATAGGTTAGTGTAAAGAGAAAGAATCCGTGAACTTCAATTGAAATCCGGTCATTCCTATTCTTTATTCATTTAGTTAATAAAAGTATTGATATCTGAAGTGATATAGTGGTTGATTCAAGACGTAAAAAAAATATATTCTGAGGATATTTCCCGCTCTGAATACAGTAATGGGAATTTTAAATACTTTCTTCTTCCGTTAATTCATTGTGATATTTTTGCAGTGTATATTCATTTTTGTATTCATTTAATGTCTTTTATTTTATATTTACATATAATAAAACCAAATACAAGCACGAGAGATGCGCATAGGCCTATTTGTTGATCCGCAGTTGATAGAAATTGAGTTGTGACTGTAAAAGGCATTAGTCAGTCTCGGCCCCTGACACCCAGGTAAATGTCACAGATAAATTCCCATGAAGAAAGGTAATGCATATAAATGTCTCTCTGTGAGCAGATGGGCACACACACAGACAGACATTCATATAAACACACAGATGCACACACACAGACACGCACACACACACACACACACACACACACACACACACACACACACACACACACACACACACACACACACACACACACACACCATTCACACATGCAGTGAATGCACACACATGTATATAAATACCTACACCAATAAGGATACACATGCATTCGTCAGCTTATAAAAAAAAATATCAACAAACATAAAAAATACCAGATCAATAAATCCAGAAACCTTCCCTGCTGACTGTTAGTCTAGAAAAAATGAAAGACAAAATACATAAAAAACGTGTAGATTTATCAAATGCGATTTTCCTCTGATCCAATAGAATTGTGTCCTTTTTTGAATACGACATAAATCTAATCAAGCAAAGTGGACAGCGAACGTACATGGCCAAATGCACTCCCGAGAATGAGGATTCATTTAGTTCTGTCTGTGTTCTTTTTTTTTGTGGCATTCCGCATTCTAAAAGGAAATCAAATACGCGCGGTCGCTCGAGCAGCAAAGCTCTCTATTGTGATAAAGGTAGAAAACAAAACGCCATAAATAAATTAAGCTCGTTTTGCGTATGCTGGATTAAATATACACAAAGATATGATTTCGTGATAGGCTATTACATTCTACATATTGTGCCTATCAATTTCAGTGGTACTGTACACACTGTAGTATATGAATATTTTATACGCACACACAGGAGCGCCTTTATGTCTCTACTGTAGGCTATTTACTTACATGTTTTTTACATCTATAACCACTTCCCGGTAGGGAAATAAAAGAAAGTTTATTTCCATATATTATACTTTAGAGTTTACAAAGAATATTGTGATCAGATGTGTAGTAAGAGTATAGATATTCAAGAGAAAAGTATAAACGAAAGAATAATTTGTAAACAAATCGACAAGCAAACTTAATTCATAGATAATCAAACACTCATTCACATATATGTACATTAACTGTTGCCCAACTGATGAGAAGAAAAAACAATAATAAATGCGTACCACAAGCATAAGCCATCGGATATTCTAGATATATTAGAGAAATGTCTGATCAGAAACGTGCACGTTTTTACATCAATGTGTGTAGGAAACCAGAGATTTCCCTTGAGTCTTTTCTTCTCATTTATCATTATTCTCGCTCTATTTTTCTTTCCACTATAACGTTTCGCCTCATCGCCTCCTCATTCTAGATTATAGATGAGGATACCTATGAACAATCAATAGCTGGTAACTCATCACGTAGGCAACAAATCAACAAATGCTTTCGATGTGGCGACTCGACACACAACTCATTTCTTCGTAACAAGATGGAATTTCTTCTTCACAGGACAGAGTCAAAGGCGAAAAACTTCTCTACTTATCAACAGTATAAAGAGACTTCTTTTCCACTTCTTCGCAGGATAAAAACTTCCTCTCCACTTCTCTGTAGTATCAACACATTGCAAGACCAGTAACTGACTCTTCGATTTACATCTACGTAATTCTAAAGATGTAAATCGAAACGCCATTTACACACGAGGGAATGATTCATTCTCATTCACACTTCCGTGGAGAAGAACGAAGAACGAGGAAACCTTCCTTCACTTTCTTCTCGAAGATATTTTTTCCTTCGCGATATATAGGCAAAAGAATTTCTCCTTCACTTCTGCTCAGTGTAATAACGAAGAACGTTCTCTCAACAGTATAAAGACCTTCCTAGAGACGGACGAAGAATGAAGAAAATCCTCCTTCACTCCACAGTACGAAGACGAAGAACTATCTCCCTTCGCGATACAAAGGCAAAAGAATTCCTCCTTCGATTCTGCTCAGTGTAATGACGAAAAACCCTTCCCCTCAACAGCATAAAGACGACCTCCTCCTCCGGGGATGAACCTCCTCTTCAGGTCCCAGCCTAAGACCGGACTCGGGCCATCGCTACACAGTATAGAACTTGCCCTTGTGGTGTAAATATAGGCCTATGAGAACCCAGAGCGTCGTGCCCCATAGGGTTTCTGCGAGGAACTCGAGGTGCGTGTTCATGTGGCCTATGCTGTAGTGCCAAGGGAACAGGTTGTAGGCGACGTTGTGTCCCACGTAGAGGAAAATGCTGTTCATGCCTGCAGGAGAAGAAACAGGTCGGGTCGGGTGAGTTTCTTCTTTATCTTTTTGTTGTGTTTATTCCATAGTTTATTTTTTTTTATCTGTTTGTTTGCATTTTGTTTCAGGAAGGGAAGGCTATTTGGAATGAATTTTGCAATTACGGACATTAGGGAGAAGATTAGCAGGTTGAAAGATAATG
>BOPN01004528.1:47500-50000 GCA_017312705.2 Penaeus japonicus
CCTCCTCCCTCCCTCTCCCCTTCCATCTCCTTTCATCCCTCCTCCCTCCCTTTCTTTCTCCCTTTTCCTCCTCCCCCCTCCCTCTCTCCCACCCTACCCCTTTCACCCACCCTACCCCTCCCTACCCCCTCTCCCACCCCACCCCACCCCACCCCTCCCTCCCTCCCTCCTAACCTCACCTAAAACTCCTTCGGGATCGAAAGCCCCCGCGGAGTAGACTCCCTTCGCCGTCGGGTTCTGGTAGATATGAGACGCCGACAGGAGCCACCGGTCCACCTCGCCCGCTGCGCCACCTATGCAGTGAGGACTCGGCTCCTCATCTTGCAATAGAGCCACGCCCCCTGGTCCGATGTAGCCTCTGCAGGATGTTGGGATAGGATGAATTATGCTATTTAATGCACTGTTGTATATTTTATTCTATTACGTAATGTAGTCTTAGATATTCTGTTGTATTTATCATATACGAGATATATTTTATATATATACATTGTTAAGTCTTATGTTCTAAAAGGAAATATATAAATACATACGTCGTTATATCTACTGTTTATCATTATATCAAATGGTTATGGTCGTTAGATGTAGCATTAGGGAAAACAAATAAAAAATTGTAAACGGTTTCGGAATTCAACCTAAACCTTGATTAGAGGGACAACCAACTTATTTCATCCTTTATCGTCATCAGTCGCTACTCAAATCGTATCATTACTGATCATTCATTTACATTTGATTTGATATCGCAAGAAAAAGTTTTTAAAAGTTATATATTTCAAAAGTCACTCCAAAACACGACATCGAGGGTAACGAGCTCAGCTTATCATTCATTATCTTCTATTACTCACTACTCAAAACTCTCATCTTTCTCTCATTATTCCTCCTTCATTTGCATAATTCGATAATATTTTACGTAAGAAAAAGAAAAAGGCGCTAAACACGAATTCAGGGATAACAAACTCATTTTATCATCTAGCAGTCGCTACTCAAATCATCTTTCATTAGTCTTCATTCATTTACATAATCTGATAATATTTTACATAAGAAAAATAAAATAAAGAAGTAAACTGTTTCGGAATTGAACCCAAAACACGACTTGAGGGGTAACGAGCTCATTAATATTAATAGGACAGAGGGTGAAGAAGTTAAAGTGCAAAGTGCAATATGGAAAGGGTGGAGAATTATTAATTATGTTGCTGTTTGTTGCTCACCGTTGTTTACGGTTTGTTGTCTGTTTGTTGTTTCTTCGTTGGTTGCGTTTTATTGTTTATGTTTTGTTTATGTTTTGTTTATTATTTGCCCTTTTGTGTTTTGTTTGTTGTTTGTTTTCCAGTTTTATTGTTTTTGCTGTTTATTATGTTCTATGTTGTTTATACTTGGTTGTTTGTTGTTCAAGTGTTCTTTGTTTGTTTTTTGGTTGATTATTTTGTTTGTTGTTGAAGATATTTCTTAACAAGAACTTAACGAACTCGAAAGACAAATTGATCAACCAAACAAAAATATATATTTCTAGAAAAATACACATCAAACACACACACACACTCACACTCACACACACACACGCGCGCGCGCGTTTATGGAGGATTGGCGGGAAGAACGTTGGCTAATAAAATGTAAGAGACAAGAACCGATAAGAGAAATCATTAATTGATAAAGATGATGTTAAATAGGCAATAATCAATGTACATTAATCTAAGAAATGAATGTGGAGAACAAACCATAAGAATAAAACATTAACAAGCAACAAAGAAAGAAAAATATTGTATATTCAAAGCAGTTACAACACAAAATAAAACTATTATAATATAATACTAAAGATACTAAATATTCGAGAGACAAAATACTGACTAGCATAAATATACTACACTCATATTTGCTCACGGAAATACAAAACTTTTGGAAATGTTACTCACATTGGTCATCCGGGCGCGAGTATGTAAAAGAGTGTGTACGGATAAATATATATACATTAAATACAATACATGTACGTCCAACATACATACAACATGCTCACAAAAAATCAACAGTAAAGACAAGCACGGAACCAAAAAGACATGGTACTAACGTTATGCATTCGGGCACGAGCATCCAAAAGGTGATCAGGGCATGAACGAACGAATGTATATCCATTCAACATTAATAATAGAATACAAAAAAATATGAAAAATAGATCACAAAATCCAACATACACATACATCACGCCCACAACACGAGATACACAGAAACCCCCAAAACACGCTACTAACACTGGGCATCTGGGCACGACCATCCAAAAGGTGATCAGGGTATGAACGAACGAAGTTATATCCACACACTCAACATCTAAAAGACAAATAGATCACAAACCCCAACATACATAACAGACGAACCATAACAAGAAGATACTAACGTCGGGCATCCGGGCACGGGCAGTAAAAAGGTGATCAGGGTATGGGCAATGACGATGGAGATATGCACCACCCATTGAGGAAGGAGTTGCAGGATGTCCGAGAGGGCGATGCCCACG
>BOPN01004528.1:57500-60000 GCA_017312705.2 Penaeus japonicus
CCCTTCTAACCAGCACTAACCCCTTACCCACCTAACCCACCGTCGCCAACTCCACCTTTAACCCACCCTAACCCCCAACCCACCTAAGCGACTTGTTACACTCCTCTGCCAAACCCAACCCACTCCAAACACATCTGAACTCCAGCCAACCCACCCCTTGATCCAGCCCTAACCCACCCACCAAATACCAACCCACGTCAACACAACCCACCCTTATCGAACCCACTCGTACCCCACGCCCCACCCATCTACCCCACGCCCCACCTACCCACCCACCCCACGCCCCACCTACACACCCCACGCCCCACCCATCCACCCACCCCACGCCCCACCCACCCACCCTTAACCCACCCTGAGACTCACCAAGGGAACACCAGGTCGGCCACTTGCAATCCGTTCCAAGTTGCATGTTCAAGGAACCAGTACCTCCCGGCGCCGTAGTTCACGAATATCATAACCACGATGCTGATGCTGAGGGAGAGAAAAGGGGTTGTTTTATGGTTGTTGTTGTTGTCGTTGTTGTTGTTGTTGTTGTTGTTGTTGTTGTAGTCGTCGTCGTTGTTGTTGTTGTTTTGGTTGTTGTTGTTGTTGTTGTCGTTGTTGTTGTTGTCGTTGTTGTTGTTGTTGTCGTCGTTGTCGTTGTTGTCGTTGTTGTTGTTGTTGTCGTTGTCGTCGTTGTTGTTGTTGTCGTTGTTGTTGTTTTGGTTGAGGTGGGGGGTGGGGATGAGGGGGTAGGAGTGGTGTGGTTGGTTATGATTGTTTTTTATGGGGTGGTTGTTCTTGGTTGTGGTGAAAGGGGATTGGGGATTATGTGGTGGTGTTGGGTGTGTGGTTGTGGTTTGTGGTTGTGTTTTTTGGTTGGGTGTTGGCTGTGATTGTGTAGTGGTGTGAGTGTATATTTTATTGATGGATGTGTGGTTGGTTTCGGTTGGTTTTGTGGTTGCTCTTGGTGTTGTGAGATGATTGTGTGGTGATGGAGTTGTATCTCTCGTTGTTGGTTGTGGGGTTGGCTGAGGTTGTTGTAGGTAGAGGTGGTTGTGCCCGTTGTTATTGATGGTGTTGCGGTTATTGGTTGTGGTTGTGGTGACTGTAACTTTTTTGTGGTTCATCAAGATGAGAATGAAATAACAACCAATGGATGATGATGTTGTACATGTTTCTATTGTTGTTGTGAGTGTGTTGTGGCGTTTTGTTAGAGTTATAGATGTTGGGGAAATTGTTGTTGTGGTTGTAGGCTTGGTATCTATTGATAATACTGGTTGTCGTGATTGTGTGGTTATGTTGTTAGTGTTTTGCAGATGTTGTGATTCCGGTTGCAGGTATTGCTATAGCTGTTGCGGTTGTAAATGTTTTTTTGCAGGTTTTGTGACTGTAGGTATTGTTATAAATATTTACTGTTGTTGTTGTTGCTATTGACATTAATGCAGGTGTTACTTGCCTTTTCATTTATCATGTCAAAGGATTAGGTGGAAATATTGTTGTTGTTTTTGTTGTTGTTTTGCTGTCATTGCTGTTCTTACTGTTTTGCTGTTGATTTTTGTCTTTGTTCTGTTGTTGTTTCTCTTATTTTGTTGTTGTTACTGTTGTCATTGTTTGAATGTGTGTGTGTGTGTGTGTGTGTGTGTGTGTGTGTGTGTGTGTGTGTGTGTGTTTCTTTTTGAGGCCTACTGCTCCTATGATATTTTTTCTTCCGTAAATTCACATTATAGGATAATCTACCAATTCTATATGCAATTACCTGCGTGTAGAATCTGATCATGAAATCATGCAAAAACTTATTATTGGTGGAAAAATTATCAAGATAACATTTTACATTTACTGCGATCAGTTTTTCAATAATTGTTGGATAATCACTGCAATATCTTAAATATATGCGCATGATGATAATGATGATAATGGTATCAATATTAATAAAATCACAATAATAATGATGACAATAATGAAACTGATAACCACTATAATGAAGTTCTTAACAGCAATAATGATCATGATGATAAATGTGTGTGTGTGTTTCTTTGTATGTGTGTGTGTGTGTGTGGGAGGGAGAGAGTGTGTGTGTGAGAGAGAGAGAGAAAGAGAGAGAGAGAGAGAATGAGAGAGGGAGAGAGAGAATGAGAGAGTGAGAGAGAGAGAGAGTGAGAGAGAGAGAGAGAGAGAGAGAGAGAGAGAGTGTGGGAGAGAGAGAGAGAGAGAGAGAGAGAGAGTGTGTGTGTGTGTGTGTGTGTGTGTGTTCGTGTGTGTGTGTGCATGTGCGTGAGCATGTGTACGTGTAAACGTGTGTGTGTGTGTGTGTGTGTGTGTGTGTGCATGTGCGTGAGCATGTGTACGTGTAAATGTGTGTGTGTGTGTGTGTGTGTGTGTGTGTGTGTGTGTGTGTGTGTGTGTGTACATAGACTCACCCTCTGACGGTATCGAGTGACTTGAGTCTGGGTTTCGCAGCTGGCTTGGCGGGCGACGGCGCTGCGTTCTCAGTCGACTCTCCCATCTGCAGCACCACCTG
>BOPN01004528.1:67500-70000 GCA_017312705.2 Penaeus japonicus
TGTGTTTGTATGTGGGTGTTTCTGTAGGTGTGTCTGTGCGCACTACAATCACACACACACACATGTCTGTGCGTGTGTGTGTGTGTGTGTGTGTGTGTGTGTGTGTGTGTGTGTGTGTGTGTGTGTGTGGTTGTATTTACGATTGTATGTGTCTTTTCTGTGCCTGTGTCTGCGAGAGAGAGAGAGAGAGAGAGAGAGAGAGAGAGAGAGAGAGAGAGAGAGAGAGAGAGAGAGAGAGAGAGAGAGATAATAGATACACTATATATATATATATATATATATATATATATATATATATATATACATATACATAGATAGATAGATCGATCGAGATATATATATACATATATACACACACATATATATATGCATCCCATACTCGAAAAAAATCCCTCCCTTGTGCCCAGCCCTCCACAAAAGGGACTGGCACCGCCAACAAGAGGTCTCGCTGGATTGAGTTCAGGTGAAGGTTTGCGAGTCACCTGAACGGCGGGTCTCTCACCTGGCGAAAGTGAAGGTGACCGAGGGGCGAGTTCGCGTGTGCTCTTTACTTGTTTGTGTTTGTTTGTCTGGATGGTCATTTTGGGAACGTTGGTGTTATGGGATATTTGTTGTTTTGTGCGATAGACTTATTTTGTTGTTGTTTTTTTTTGTTGTTTTTTGGGTGTGTACACAATACGCATATTTACTTTGCATATATATAGGCTATACATTTATCGAGATATTAATAACATTCAAAACCAGAAGATTTGAGGCGTGATAACCATCGGATCTGAAGAAATTATTCCACTGTATGTTTCAATAACCTCTAAGTAAACTAGAGGCGTGAATGACGGACAGTGTGGCTTGTTATACTCTGCCTGTCTGTCCCGCTTTGACAAAGGAAACAAAATGGTTAAAATGACGTGCATTTTTTATCGTTTATTGGGTCCATGTTTTTTGTTGTTGTTGTTGTTATTGTTGGCTGTGCCCCTGCTATGGTTGTTGACTGTCTGTAGCATTATAATTTGTTTTTGTTTTTAATTATGTCATTGCTAGCTGTGTCCGTGTTAGCTGTGTTCATTGTTAGTTGTGTCCATGCTGTCGTTGTTGTTATTTTGACAGCTGTGCCCATGCTGTTTTTGTTCTTGGTTGTGTTGGTTGTGTATGTCGCCTCTGTTCTTATTTGCGCCATGCTGTTGCTGTGTTGTTGTTGTTAACTAACTTAACGCTGTTCTTTTGTTAAACGTATAGTATGTTAACTATGTCCATGCTTTTGTTGGTAACTGTGGCAATTATGTTGTTTTTGTTGTTAATTGTGTTTATCTCTAGCCATCGTAGAGAAAGAAAACGAGTTAATTGTTACGAAACGGAGGAAGGACACAGAGGGAAGATGGAAAGATTAGAAAAATAATAAATAAAACGGTGCATAAAGAGGATGAACATAAATAGCCAATGACTGAGACGATTAAAAATATGAACAAAACACGAAAGATAAAACCAATATTCAAGTCATGAAGAATTATTTTAAAAAAATACATTAATTTTCATTGTCAACTAAATCACAAAGACTTATTTATTCTACAAGAAATTCCTACGATACAACGACCTTGGGAAAAGAAAAAAATACAGTAAACATTAAAGAACAAGAAACCCAAATCACGAAGGCTCATTTACCTGTAAAAACAATATCAACTATGACCCTTATGAACAAGAAAGAGCTGGTGACGCAATATAGACACCAAGTAGTACTAGATTTTCAAGATAAAGCCAATGGGATTAAGAAGACTAATAAATAAAAATATATATATAATCATTAATTCATAAAGAACTTTGATACCTTTAAGATTACAAAGTCTCTCATAAGTTTGATCTAATAGTTCAATGAGTTTAAGAAATCATGGACTGAGGACCTTAGACTATCCCGGAGAGTGGAAAGGACTAAGAAGTAACTGGTAACTGTCACACATCACCGAGAGTGATGACCTAGTGAAAGTTATGTCCTCCGGGTTTGAGACTAGAGATGTTGGTGTAGGCTTTCTGGGTTTCGGGAAGTTACTAGGGGGCAGGAAGGTTATTGTTATTGTTGTTGTTGTTATTTATCATTATTGGCATCACTATCACATCGTTTTTAGTATTATCATTGGTATTATCATTATTATTATCATCATTGTTATTATCATTATTATCGTCATTGTGATCATTATCATTATTATCATCATTATTATCATTATTATTACTATCATTATCGTCAATCATCATCATCATCATTATCCTCATCATTATATATCACCATTATCATCATCACCATTATCATCATCATTATCATTTTCATCATCATTCATCTATCATTGCCATTAATTAACATCATTACAACTGAAAACTATCCGCCACGTCAGCTGTTTGCCGATTGACACAAAGTATATACGTGAGTATGAACGAAATATTCTTCAAAGTAGATAAACAAAACGAAAAATATGTCATGAATTAAAATCACCCTCGAGCTGGTCGCTTCATCATC
>BOPN01004528.1:75000-77500 GCA_017312705.2 Penaeus japonicus
TAGTTTTCTCTCGCTTAATTTGATTGATGAGAACTAAGATAGTATTCAGGAGATATGATTCTATAGGAAATGTTCGCGGAAAAGCCTTATATTAGGAATTGATATGTTATTCAGAAAAACAGAGTAATGATAATGTAAGAGCAGGTTGGTGGTATTAGATTTTTTTTAGATGCGTTACCACCCCCCCCAACCCCTCTCTTGCTCTCTCTCTCTCTCTCTCTCTCTCTCTCTATCTATCTATCTATCTATCTATCTTTCTATCTCTCTTTCTTTCTCTCTCTCTCTCTTTCTCTCTCTATCTATCTTTCTTTCTTTCTCTCTCTCTCTCTCTCTCTCTCTCTCTCTCTCTCTTTTTCTCTCTCTCTCTCTCTCTCTCTCTCTCTCTCTCTCTCTCTCTCTGTGTGTGTGTGTTCAGAAAGTTTGTGGGTGCCGATCTTATCATTCTTTTTCTATCTCTTATCTTATCATTGTTGTTATCCTTTCCTTTGATAGACCTTCTACTATCTTTATTGCATTTATCTTATAATTATGTGCTGGGTGGGGAAGTTATCAATTTAAGGAAAATCTTGGGTAATATGTAATACTGACCAAAAAATACTATATTTCAATCAAATGTCGATTATGAGTTAGTATCGAATGACGTTTGTAATTTCTGTATCGAAATTACACAATCAATTTGGGAAGAAAAAAAGAGCATTTGAACAAATATAATTTGGCTTTATTGACAGTTGATCAGGGCGGTAGCTTATGAAAGATTGTTTACAACTGGAATGGGAGCTTAATGGGTGAAGTATATGGCTAGACGGTTTGTGTTATATTTTGAAGAACAAAGAGAGAAGTGCAGTTACCAATTGCTGGAGTTATCAGTCCGTTCAGTTGTTCTCGTTGCTTCAGTATGGTGTCATGCACATTTAGAAATCGGTGTAATGACTCCATTTAAGATAAGAAATAGAAACTTCCTTGGTAAGAAATGTTGATGACACCCAAAATACCGAATTAGTGTATTTACGTACATGCTTTTTAAGTCTGGGAAGTGATCACCTTCGATGTATTCCATTTTCTTGTCAAATCAAGTACAAAACCACCATTGGCACTGTTTTGTACTATTTTTCTCTATCAACGAAGAAAACTAACTTTTGGCATCGAGAATCTCATCCATACCAGTTTCGAATAAAATGCAGCGACTCTAAACGACAGGGACATAGAGGCGAAAACAACCTGGAACCCAAGTAACTATCCGATAGCTCGTTCGGACGGGCGAGTGGCGGGTTTGCACTCGCACCGTCCCGTCCAACGTAGAATTCGCGGCGCCAGACGACCAGACAAGCAGTACCCGGCATGGCACCGCGACAAGAACTCACATTCCATCGCAAGATGTTCTTCTTGCAAATGTTCCACTCGCGCGGCTCCGCCAACTTCCGTGACCTGGCCGATCGACTCAACATCCCGAAGTCGACCCTGGCATCCATCATCAGCGAGAAGGATCGGGTGGTGACGGTATGCCGATCTGCGAGCATCAGCTCCGAGGGGGCGTCTGAGGGTCGACATTCCTACAGTTTGTCTCCGAGCGTCTTCGAATCGCCTCGTTCGTCCCGCTCGACGACCTCCTCCTCCAGGCGGTCGAGCTTCAGAGACATCGCCACGCCTTCGCGCCTCGCAAAACGAAACAACGACAGCGACGACGCAAACCACCCCCACTGGCTGCCGACGCGTCTGGATCTCGTGCGGGCGCTGTCGACGCTCCAGAGGGTGATCGAGTGTCTGGACGAGGCTCCCCTGTGGTACACCTTCGCCCTGGACGACCTCTTCCTCAGCTGCCTGCCGGCGATGGCCATGTGGGGGACGCCCAGGGAAGCCAACCAGACACACGGGAAGTGCAAAGGAGCGAGTCCTCCGGAGCGGAAGGACGTTCTAGACGCCGTGTGGACCGTCCAGCGAGCTCTACGGAACACCCAGTATCCTGCCTGGTTCTCCTTCGCTGTGAACCGGCTGTTCCAGTGTTATCTCGGCCGTTAGATAAGAATTGTTATCATTGATCACTGAAACCAGCTATGACTGGAATCTCTCGTTAACCGGAATATTCATCCGGTAACTATTGCAATTTCTTATTAAGGATTGTAATCTTGTCAATGATTAGAATCTCACTAACTATTGGAATCGCGTTAAAATTTGAAATCCTGTTAATCAAGCTTAGTAATCAATTTTGGAATACAAGTACAAATAGGAAACCTGCATGAACATACCGAATACTTACCAATGCGTTAAGGATTTACTCACGAGTACAGATTCGCAACAGCATGTAAGGATTCTGTGACACGATCACGTGATTCACACCATTTCAGTGATATGGAGTGAATTATTTTTCATATGTTACTTCTTTGCGTAATGGATTCTTTATTTTGTTTGTAATTGTTTGATATAAGATGTATAAACACTAGTTGATATATATATTTTTTTTTTTATGTCCTTTTCACAATTTAAGAGTTAGCTTTAAAATGTG
>BOPN01004528.1:95000-100000 GCA_017312705.2 Penaeus japonicus
GAGGTTTGGTGTTGAAGGAGGGGGGGAGGGGGTGGGGAAGGGGATTGGGCGGGAGGAGGGGAAGGGATTGGGATAATGGTAGGAGGGGAGAGGGGTTGGGGAAGGGGATGGGGCGGGAGGAGGGAGGGGGAAAGGGATGGATCAGGAGGGAGAAAGGGGATGGAGAGGGCGAGGGGAGAAAGAGGGGAATGGAGTGTTGAGGAGATAGGAGGGAGAAGGGATATCAGGGCGATTAGTTGGAAGGGGAGAAGGTGGAGTGATAGCAGGGGAGAGAGTGAAGGAGGCAGAGCTTGTAAGGGAGGGAAGATCGGTAGGGAGAGGGAGAGGACAAGGATTAGTGAAGTGGAACGGGAACCCGACGATCGTCAAAGATAGATAGACAGATTGATAGTGAGAGAGAGAATGAGAGAGAGAGAGAGCGACAGCTAAGTAATGGGAGTGGAGACTGGATAGGGACGGAAGCTGTTGATTTTCAAAGCGAAAATGCAGTGAAATATTTTTTTGGTGTGTGTGTAGAATGTCCCCGTTTTTAATTGCTGTGTAAAATAATTTCCTACTGTCGGTGATGCGTTTCTGTGTTTGTTCAAACGTTTTTAAACGTTTCTATCTTTGAATTCAAAGATATTTTCTTGCTTACCAAAAAACAAGGGTGCTCAGATTAACATCAATCATAATTACGATTAAATTCACAGTATTACGTTATATATATAACCGTATTGCTTATGAAAAAAGTAGATCCAAATTCAACTCCTTTCACTATATGTAAACAAAGTAAACTACGAACGACCCTTCGGCATTAACCTACCTTCCTAAGAAGACCCACCACGTATAACGACCACCTAAATATATTCCAACGCTCCTACCGATAACCACAACCGCGATTTCCTTCTAAACACTTCCCCGTTCGCCTCTCGTGGCCACAGGACCATCACCAATCCTCTGGAAGGACGTCTGACCAGCGGCCAGGTGACGGCCATCCTCCTCTTCATCTACGCCTGGATCACGCCCTGGGTATTCATGCCCTTCCTGGAGATCTGGAACCGATTCGTCCCTGGTGAGTCGACAGGGGGATGGGGTGGGGGGAGGGGGGAGGGGGGAGGATGTATATATATATATGTGTGTGTGTGTGTGTGTATGTATGTATGTTTATATATATATATATATATATATATATATATATATATATATATATATATATACATTATACATACATATATTTATACATATACATAAACATATACATACACATACGCACAAACACACACATATACATACATACATACATACATACACACACACACACATGGGTGGATCTTAAGCACAGCACGCGCCTTTAGCAGATATACACCCTCCTGTCGCTAACAGTTCTGCCGTATCTCTGGCAAGGGGAGATTATAGAGGCTTATGTTTGCTCAAGTTAACCCTTTAACGTCTCAACCACGATTAATGCACACACAAACACATATATTTCTCTTCTTCTTCTTCTTCTTTATCTCCTTTCTTTCTTTGTCCTTTTCCTTCTTTTCACTTCATTTTATTCCCTTCTTTTCCCTTTTTCTCCCTTCCCTTTTTTTCTCTTCTTCATTTTATTCCCTTTTTCTTCCTTACCTTTTTTTCTCTTCTTCATTTTATTCCCTTCTTTTCCCTTTTTCTCCCTTCCCTTTTTTTCTCTTCTTCATTTTATTCCCTTCTTTTCCCTTCCCTTTTTTTTCTCTTCTTCATTTTATTCCCTTCTTCTCCCTTTTTCTCCCTTCCCTTTTTTTCTCTTCTTCATTTTATTCCCTTCTTTTCCTTTTTTCTCCCTTCCCTTTTTTTCTCTTGTCCTCAACTCACCCGCCTCTCCTTCTGCCGCCAGAGGGGTACCTGACGAGCTGCACCTTCGATTACATGAGTGAAGGTTCCAGGTTCTACGTCGTCGGCATCTGGTTCTGCATGTGGTTCATTCCGATGATCATTATCACCACTTGCTATTACCTTGTTTACTCGCACGTCGCCGCCCACGAGAAGACGCTGAAGAAGCAGGTAAGCAGAGTCGTTATGACGAGGCTTGACGGTTGTTGGTTGTGTTGTTGTTGTTGTTGTTGTTGTTGTTGTTGTTGTTGTTGTTGTTGTGACTATCATTATCATGGTTATCACGATCATCTTTTTTTTTCATTGTTACTTTTTTCTTATTATGTAAAATCTATTTTTTCACCTTATGTGTACAGATACACATGTGCAATATATTCTATGTGCGTGTTTGTTTGTGTGTGTGTTTACTTGTTTGTCCATATATATATATATATATATATATATATATATATATATATATATATATATATATATATACATACATATATATATACATATATATATACATATATATATACATACATATATATATATATATATATATATATATATATATATATACATACACACACACACACATACATACACACACACATACACACACACACACACACACACACACACACACACACACACACACACACACACACACACATATATATTCATTCCTTACCTTTTTTTTCTTCTTCTTCATTTTCATCTTCATTTCTTCCGTTTTTCTTTATTTCCCCTTTTTGCTACGTGTAAAGGAGAGATTTTGTCTTTTTTAGGAGTTGAATAATCACTTCAAAAACGAAAGAGGAAAAGCAAACATCATCAGGGTACAAGCTCTGCAAATATACTTTTTTTTCTTTTTCTTCTTTTTCCCTTTCGTTTGTTCTCTATATTCTCTTGTCTTCTTTGTTTTTTTTTCACTTTTTCTTATTCTATTGTTTTACTTGCCTTCTCGTTTTTTTTTCTTGTCTCCAAATTTTGTTCTTGTCTCCTTTTTTTTCTTGATTTTTTTTTTTTTTTTTTGCATATGATAAACTAGCCATTGCAACTTATTGAAAACTTTCTGTTTTACACATGTATCTGGGCTTATTCTATTTATTTGTTTGTTTGTTTATCTATTTTTCTTTCCATGTGTACACTTGTGGTTCTTCCCAGCCTGTTGACTTCAAAGTTATTCCGATTGAGCTCTTCTGATAATAATGATAGTTGTTATCGTCATTATTATTGTTGTTATTTGGTTAGCATCATCATCATTATAATTATTTTTATTAAATCATCAGTATCATTATTATTATTACATTATCATCAGTATCATTATTATTATTACATTATCATCAATATTATCATCATTATCATCATTATTATCACTATTATTTTTATCATAACAACAACAACAAATTATCACAGTCACGGATCTCCAAACAAAACGATAACGACAAAAAAGTAACACGCAATTTCTTCTCTTTTGAATATCCTTTTCTCTAAACCTTTCTAACGGAATCTAGACTATCCCCTCCTTCTAACTTTTCTTTCTCTCTCTCTCTTTTAAATATCCTTTTCTCTAAACCTTTCTAACGGAATCTAGACTACCCCCTCCTTCTAACTTCTCTTTCTCTCTCTCTCTTTTGAATATCCTTTTCTCTAAACCTTTCTAACGGAATCTAGACTATCCCCTCCTTCTAACTTCTCTTTCTCTCTCTCTCTTTTAAATATCCTTTTCTCTAAACCTTTCTAACGGAATCTAGACTATCCCCTCCTTCTAACTTCTCTTTCTCTCTCTCTCTTTTGAATATCCTTTTCTCTAAACCTTTCTAACGGAATCTAGACTACCCCCTCTTTCTAACTTCTCTTTCTCTCTCTCTCTTTTAAATACCCTTTTCTCTAAACCTTTCTAACGGAATCTAGACTATCCCCTCCTTCTAACTTCTCTCTCTCTCTCTCTCTCTTTCTCTCAAGGCTAGCAAGATGAACGTCGAGTCGCTCCGCTCAGGTGACAAGACTAACATGAGGCAGGAAGTTCGAGTGGCCAAAGTAGGTGCCACCCTCACCTCACTCTTCCTCATCTCCTGGACGCCCTATGCCGTTGTGGCCTTCACCTGCACCTTCGGGAGGGCGGATCTGGTCACGCCCTTCGTTTCGATGATTCCTGCTTGTACTTGCAAGATTGCGGCTTGCATCGATCCCTTCGTCTATGCTATCAATCATCCCAAGTGAGTGCGGTTGGGTATTGTTATGATGTGGAGATTATTTTTGATGTGTATGATGTCAGGATTGTATTTATTATCGTTTTGTTGTGTTTTGGTTCAAGCTAATATCTCTCTCTTTCTCTCTCTCTCTCTCTCTCTCTCCATCTCTCTCTCTCTCTCTCTCTCTCTCTCTCTCTCTCTCTCTCTCTCTCTCTCTCTCTCTCTCTCTCTCTCTCTCTCTCTCTCTCTCTCTCTCTCTCTCTCTTTCTCTCACAGGTACCGCGTCGAGCTCACCAAGAAGATGCCTTGGTTCTGCATCCACGAAAAGGAAGAGACCAGCGCCCCTTCGGAGACCGTGTCCAAGGATGCCCCTGCTAATGCCTAGTTATATTTACAGATTGTAAATGGTTTCTCAAAGTGGCTAAACGTTAAAACAGATTGACTAAGATCACAAATGAAGAAATTTTAAGAAAAAGAAAGGATGGGAGAAGGGGTATCCATGGCGCGAGAAGATCCGGCGACAGTGGCTTTACGTTTGCGGTATCATCAAAAAAACAAAGGAAAAAAAAGGAAAAGAAGAAGCCGGGACATACACAAAAGTCCCCAGGATCAAAAGATTATCTGGACAACGAGAGAGATCATGATTAATTAATCGATATCTTCCAAAGATGACGACCAACTAAACCCGATCTTTGAACATCAACTCATCGAATAAAGTCACGAAAGTAAGCGAATCACTTCACTGTTTCGAGTCAGACTATAGGTTCCGATTCCTTTTAACCGTCTGAAGAGTCTATGTCGGACCACCTGAAACGTTTTAGCGCTTCCCTTACGATGAAATTTTGTTTTGTTCGTGTGTCGGTGAGATGGTGTGTTGAGGACAGCTGTTCCTATGTGGAGACAGCGCGTGTAAATTATTAGAAGTGGAAATTCAATCCAAATTTCCTTTTTTAGTTTTTGTTCTTTTCA
>BOPN01004528.1:102500-121392 GCA_017312705.2 Penaeus japonicus
TGTAAGCGTTTCAGTTTCATGCCCCGATAATCAGCATAATAATTGAGGTAAATGATTATTGCTTTACTTTTTCATAGTTGAATGCTTGCAGAACGTTTACGACTCGGACACTTTTTTTTCTGAAATGGGCTGTAAATACAAGATTTGACGATATGAAAAATGAGTGTGCGGAATTTGGATAAGTTAAATTCACCGGAGATTCCATGCCATATAAATTCTTTTCGCCCGAAATGAAGCTGTGCCGTTTTTGAGCAGATTGCCCGTAAATGATCATTTTGCTCGACTCTGTAATACCACTACTTTATTAACGAAATTGATATTTTGCATTTGAAGCTTTTAGTATCTGTTGTACTCGTAGATGTGAATGCATTTCTCGTAGTTTGACGACATTCATACCCTTTTCTAATTACGAAATTGATATGTGTTTGGATGTTCGATTTCAGTATTCAATATTGAAGATCATCCTAAATAGAAAGATGCAGGTCTTGTGATGCCAGGCGCTATTTTTTGGACAGCTAAACGTATAAAGGTATATTAGTAAATAATCAACACATCTATTCCTTATATGTAATATGATGTTTTATGAATATTACAAATTTTGTAAATATATATTCCGTTTTTTTATTAGTTCTAGTCTTGTTGGTATCATTACTATTTATTCATTACCATTGCAATTGATTTAATGACTTTTAGCGGTAGAAGAGTTACCATCATCATCATCATCCTTGCCATTATGATTGAGGATACCAAAGCTGAGGATGTAGGATAGATGCTTTTATCTAATTCTTCAGACCATCCATGAGACAAAGAACACATCTCAGAAGAATCACTCACAACCTCTGAACATTTTAACACAACACATGTTCAAGAGACTACTTATGCGCTATAACGCACATACGTAAGAGCAGCAGTTGGAGGGCGAATCTTCTGAAGATTTGGTGTCGCCAGTCAGAGACACAGAGAAAGAAAAAGGAAAGGAGAGAGAGAGAGAGATAATGAGAGTAAGAGAGGAAGGACGCGGAAGATCCTCCGACCTACAGTGACAGCCAGAGGCATAGAGAGAAAGAGTGAAGGAAGGAGGAAGGAAGGAAGTGAGAGAGTGTGTGTGTCAGACATTTCCTATGTGCCCCCACGTAACCGCCATGAGACCACGATTCTATTCTTTTCCTGGAGGAAGGAAAGGTCAAAATTCCATTCCTGACCTGGGCCGACATGAGATCGTCCTCGCCCTCAGTCTCCCTCCACCAGCCATTGCGATGGGAGCGGCCTCCCCCTTATGACCTGCAGCCTCCGAGCTAGGTCTCCTTTCCACCACGCGACCATAGGAAACACATCACCACCACCGCGCCAGGACGTTCCAGTCGAACCACACACTACCATACTATATTTATTACTTTCTCTCTTAATACCACCAAGTGCTTAGTAAGTTCACAGGGAAAGAGGAAAAGGAGAGAGAGAGATAGTTTAAGTGAGAGAGAAAGACAAAGAGTAAGAGGAGGAAGGGGATGCTGAAGACCCTCCGACCTACAGTGACAGGAACCTCCAAGTAACTGCATCCGAATGGAACTAATCCGCAGTTTATCTTTAACTAATATTAGTAATGCCTGTCCGCGAGCAAAGATCAGTCATACTACCTACGTCAGGTATAACCAGTCTCTCCCATTCCTTCTATGCATTGTCAAACATCAAGTATGCAAGTGGTGCAATATGTATGTATGGCTGACGTAGGTGTCCAATTTCATTTTACTTGAAAAGAAAGTTGCACTTCATGTGATGTGATTACCAGTGCAGTACATAGGTTATAGTATAAGAAGAATTATATTTTATTCATATAATTATGGTACCTTGAAATAGAAACATGATCATAGGCAAGTATCACAATATTTATAGTTTACCGAGCAAGCTTTTTTATTACGTTTTCAAGCAAAGAATCCATTTTCTGTCAGTACGGGAAGGTGGACATTTTGGCATCTTCAACGAACTCATTCGCAATAGAACCGTTAAAAATACTTAAAATATACATAAGTAAAAGCATCTTCGAAATGCCGATAGTTTATGAAAAAGAAAGTATTTACACACGTTTTTTTATGATCTATATATACGCTCGAGGAAGGGTTAATGCTTCCATTATTTGCTCGTCTCTTAAGCAATAGCAATTCATGTCCTTTAAATCTCAATATCTTGTAGTAAAGAGGTTAACGCGGACAATTATATAGTCCACATCCTATTCTACTTTCTAATACTGCGCAATCACCAAACTTACTACTCACACTTGTAAAGGAGTCCAGCTTTTACTTGCCGTTAAAGTTGCTTTGTTGTTCCACTTTGTTTTCCTTCTCACTCCCGCCATTATGGAAACACCTTATTTCCATTTTTGGGTTTGGTTTCGCAATTGATTTTCCTTAACAGATAGAAGAATTAAGGCAAAATGCACAAAAGAAGCAATGTTACAATGATTACGATTTTTTTTATGTTCGCGTTATAGAGTATTCCGAGTTTGTGTTTTTTGCGCTTGCATTAGCATTTCAGCGGAAATTTATATAGAATTGATATATATATATAACATTCTTATAGGGATCCTAAATATGTTTATCAACCATTTATCAGGTTTCAAAATAATCACGTCAAACATTTCATATAAAAATTTAATTACATATCACATGTTAAATAGTGACATAACAAATTTACTTATAATACTGTACATATTTAACAAAGATTTTTTTTCTTGCACAATACATTGTATTATAAGATGCAATATGTTCCAATATCCTTCACAGTCTAAAATGAAAGTGCCTGCCGCTTTTACACCTTGTCTTGATAATGAATTCAAAATTCTGAAATATACAACTTTCATAATTTTTCCTCAACATTCACTGTTAAAGTGGCGTCTCACTCAATATCCGTTTATAATAAACATACTCTCTTTTAAAAAAATACAAAACCAAGTTCTAGAACGGATATATTCTGTGGCATTTATCTCCCTACTTCTAGCATCTTTAAAACAACATTTTCTACAAGAGTATCCAACCACACACAGTACCATCCATTAAAACAGACAGACGGACAGACGGACAGATCTACATCAACATCCAATCCCGTTTTAACCCTATCTTCTTCCCTTCTTCTTAGCGGCTTCTGCGCCTCCTTTGGGATTCGTGTATTCCTCAATCAGGGCCTCCATCATTTCGCCTCTCATGGGAGCATAACGAGAGTATTCCATCGCAAATTCGCCTTTCCCTTGCGTCGACGATCGAAGTTCCGACGCGTAGCCGAACATATCGTTTAGAGGGACCTGTGGGTGACGTGGCATGAGTTATGTAAGTATCCTTCAAAATGAATTAGAGTGCTTTCAATACAATGTATCTGCTATTCCGACATTTAAGAGGACTCACAGATACTCGACAATCCATAATTAATTCATATATACCCCTTCAACTACTATATCCGAAAATGTACTTACAAAAGACTGTACCATGGTTACATATAGGAGACAGTTAGCCTTCGCATATATACGTCCATACCCGAAAACGTACGTATAACAGACCACGCATACTCACGATTAAAAATACAAACAAACATCCCCCTCCTCCCCCCCTCCCCCTAGCCTTCACGCAGCTAAAAATCCACCACACTCACCTCCGTGTAGAGAGTGAACCACCCTTCGTTAGCGTCCGTCCCCGTGATGATTCCGTTGCGTTTGTTCATCTGGGAAATGACCGACCCTTGGAACTCTTCGGGCGCGGAAATCTCCACAGACATGATGGGCTCCAGGAGAATCCACATGCCGTCTTCGTAGGCTGTGAGAGAGAGAGAGGTTGCGAGGTGTTAAAAAGACCGACATGAAACGGGGGGTGGGGGTGGGGGGTGAAAGAACGAGAGAGAAAGAGGGAAACTGGGAGAGAATGGTGGATAGTATGAGAGAGGGAGAAAGAAAGGATGAATTAGAGAATGGGAGAGAGAGAGAGGGAGAAAGAAAGGATGAATTAGAGAATGGGAGAGAGAGAGAGGGAGAAAGAAAGGATGAATTAGAGAATGGGAGAGAGAGGGTGAATTAGGTAGAGGGAGAGAGAGAAAAAGACAAAGAGAAAGAAAATCATCCATCCTCAGCGGTGACAATAATGACAATACTGTATCCTGGGAAATACTTCAGCACATAAAAACAGCATATATCAACTACTGTCTCCGAGAGTAATTCCTACCTTGTCTCATGGCTCCCTGAGCAGCGAGAATGAATGAGATCTCATTGGAGTCCACTATGTGATGCGCTCCGTCCTTCAGGCGGAACTTTACACCCGATATCTTGTGCCCAGACAACATACCTGAGGAGTTTAAAGAATATATTCTCAATACATGTGTGGAGTAGAAAATATCATATACACACAAATGGATATAAACACATGCATGCACCCACATACACACCCACACCCACACACACACACACACACACTCACGCTCTTACACTCACGCTCTTACTCTCACGCTCATACACTCACACTCACTCATACACTCTCACTCATGTACTCACACTCACTCATGCACTCACACTCACTCATGCATTCACACTCACTCATGCACTCACACTCACTCATGCACTCACTCATGCATGCACTCACACTCACTCATACACTCACACACTCACTCATACACTCACACACTCACTCATGCACTCACACACTCACTCATGCACTCACACTCATACACTCATGCACTCACACTCATACACTCACACTCACACTCATACACTCACACTCATACACTCATTCATACTCACATTCACAATTTTATTTTACATATAGCACAAGCAAAATTAAACTAAAGAAAAATATAATTTCTTACCCTTTTCACAAAAGGCATTGTATCCTTTCTCAATGGCAGGGATGAACTGCTTAGGAATGTTTGTTCCCATTGTCTCATCTACAAATACATTTTTGGTATTATCATCTGCAGGCTGGAAAGAATGGGAACAAAACAATTAGTATATGTTCTACATATGGCATGAATAGTATGCACACATATAAATAAATGCTAAAAAATATTTAACATGCCATACACAAATATGAAGGTCTTTCTCAAGGGTATATCAAACGATCCCAAACTTACCTCAATGACCCCAATAACACGACCATACTGGCCCGAACCCCCAGACTGCTTCTTGTGAAGGAAGTCAAATGCCACCGGAGCCGAAATGGTTTCCCTGAACGCCACTTTGGGTTTCCCCATCAACACCTCACACCCGTATTCTCGTTCCATTCTCTGTAAGTCATCAAAAGTAGACAGTAAATAGTAAATAGTAGTAGTAGTAGTGGTAGTAGGAGGAGGTGAAGGCAAAAGTGAGAAGAATGTAGAGGAGGATGAGCCCTTCGGAACAAATCTTACATAAACAATACCACTTAAACTACCATTATCTTTCATAATTTACATAGACCAAACATCATCCTATCCAAATACCAACACAAAAGTACCATACCTGAGCATAAATCTCAAGATGAAGCTCCCCCATACCAGACGCAATGGTTTCCTTGTTCTCGCTGTCCCACTGCACCCTATACGTCGGGTCTTCTTTGGTGAACCTGTTGACGGCTTTGCTGAAACTGTCCGAGTCTTTCGAGTTCTTGGGTTTGATGGCCATCGATATCACAGGGTCGGGTACGTACATGGATTCCTGTGGGGGAATTAGATGTGGTTGGATTAGTCGGATTTTGGCACTTCATCATAAATATAACATTTTGCTACCATAATCTTCTTTTAAATTACAGTGAGACTATCATCATTTCGTTAACCATTATCAATCTATTTATTGTCATTAATTATGTTTGATAAAGAATGATTCCGACTTTAATATTTTTTTTACAGAAATATATAACCCTAAATCAATCTTTGCGTTCCTACCCCTAAATCCAAATAATCCTTAAAAAAAAAAAAAAAAAAAAGTACAATTTTAAACAAACCATAGAGAGATTTAATTTCAGATCATTTGTGAAGGTGTCTCCAGAAGCACAGTCAATGCCAAACAGAGCACAGATGTCACCAGCGTACACAACGTCAACATCTTCCATATTATTGCTGTGCATCTGGACTAACCGAGACACTTTCACCTGGAAATTGGACAAGTTTTGTAGATTATTGATAAAATAACATTACATGCCTGTCAAATAACAAAACAATAAGGTTGGCTTTTTGTTCCATCTCCCTTTTTGTTTGGTAAAAGATGAAGTAGTAATTGTCAGAAGGAACAGGGATAAACTGGAGAGCAAGGGGTCAGAGAAAGTTAGATAATTTTTTTTGTAGATAACAAATGAGATGGTGAAACAAGTGAACTGATTTTAGGTAAGCCAGGTAATCTTCCACAAAGCAGTATGTTTACCTTTGACATTTCTTATACATCTTCAGATCAAATACAGCCCTCTTTCATACTCACTTTTTTACCAGTTCGAGCATTAAAGATTAACTCTCCCTTCTTGAGACAACCCTGGTAGACGCGAACATATGTCAGTTGCCCGAACTTCCCAGCTTCCAACTTGAAGGCCAGGCCCACAAAGGGATGGTTGGCAGTTCGCTCTGAGTGTAGCTGAAGACGGACTTCTTCCCTATCAAGTGGGGATGAGATTTTGCAATAAGCTTGAAGTATCAATCATCATATGCTTTGTAAAGTAAGGTAAAGTAACTGACAATAATCCATTTCAGATATATCCAGTAACATTAATAAGAAGTCTTAAAACCCAGCAAAGGGCATGTTTTGCTGGGTCGGATCACCGGGTCGTCCTGAGAGGAGGAAAATATTCCTTAACATACTAACCCTTTATTGTTTTCCTGGAGAGCAAAATTCTTGACTTCTCCTGGATGCGGCAAGTAAGTCAAAACTGAGTCCAATAGCGGCTGCACTCCTTTGTTCTTTAACGCTGTGCCGACGAACACTGGGGTAAAGGTGCGCTGCAGACAAGCACGCCTGATGCCAGCACGAAGTTCTGCTTCCGTGGGCAACTTCTCTTCTGCGGTAAGAAGGAAAATTATAACAATAATATTATAATAGGTCCTTTGCCTAAGATATGAAATGAAGGAAATAATTGTTGGTTTAGAAAATCAGCCTCATGGGTAAACAGACCATTAAAAAAATGGGGTCCTTGAGAAAATTCATTTGAAAGTAATCCACTGTGCTAAATCTAAACAAGGATGTTTATACCACAACCTATTAAAGATTTAAAAGACTTATATATCACCTATTGTTTACTAAGGTAAAAAAAATATATATATATTTTTTTTAGAATTAATGGCTAATACTACAAAAATTTACAGAAATAGTAAAAGTGTCATAAAGCTTTAGACACAATCATATTCACATGAAATTAAACTGCATTTTATTGAAACCCCATTCCTGAGTCTATACCATCTTTATCTCTAATATAAAACTTAAACCATGTTTTGTCTTTTCAAGTCCCAAATCTTTCTCATCAAGACTTATTACAATGAACTCTAAAAAAAACTAAAATTCCAAGTCGATATTTCATCACTTACCCAGGAATAGTTCACCAATAGCATCATCAGCATTGGACACATGTTCAATAAGCTCCATGTAACGGTCATCAGCTTCTGCTCTCATGTCCACTGGGATCTCATCTTCACGGATAATTTCACTGACAAACGATGAAGGAATTGTGTTAATCTATGTCATTGTAAGTGAGAGAGAGAGAGAGAGAGAGAGAGAGAGAGAGAGAGAGAGAGAGAGAGAGAGAGAGAGAGTGAGTGAGTGAGTGAGTGAGTGAGTGAGTGAGTGAGTGAGTGAGTGAGTGAGTGAGTGAGTGAGTGAGTGAGTGAGTGAGTGAGAGTGAGAGTGAGAGTGAGAGTGAGAGTGAGAGTGAGGGTGAGAGTGAGAGTGAGAGTGAGAGTGAGAGTGAGAGTGAGAGTGAGAGTGAGTGTGAGTGTGAGTGTGTGTTAAAAATAATAATAATTACTATAAATATTACATCAATTTCAAATACCTTTCAGACACTGAACATTTCTGTCAAAAGAACATATCAACACAAAGATGAATATAATTTTTTAATTCATGCTAAAGACTATTATGAACACTTACCCATTACTGCCTTCAAAGTAAAGAGCTTTCTGGCTCACAAGATCAATAATCCCCTTTGTTTTGCTCTCCAGGCCTATTGGAAGCTGCATAAAGGCTGCATTATGATTCAGTTTCGACCTGCAAAACAAAATTACTTTTTTACACATACAGTTGATAGTGTCAAATTGTTAAGAGAGAAGTTCCATCATGCATCTTTATACACATTGTTAAGATATAATAATAAACAGAATACATTATCAAACCTCCTCGCCTAACCTAGAATACTTCCTTGCTTAAAGATATCAGGCATCAAACACATCAGTCTCAGGAAACTTTGCATTTTATCATAACTATCATTTGGTAACTTCACCATTCTTTTGCAAGATGTGTAGGCATAAAGAGTCACCCAATGAGGAGTGAAGGACTTTTGTGTGTTTATTCCAAACTGCCCTCCCCCCTCTACCCTCCATGATTTGATCAATTTATTACTACTGTACTAAACGCCTGATGTTTTTTATATCTTTTATTAACTATATACCATAAAACCTCTCTGATCTATACAAAACCCCTCTCTGTTCATGGTACAAATACCATACATCACAAGCATTAGAAAAAATTAGAATACACTCTCACCTCAACTGGTTTAAAACTCTGTATGGATTTGCCCCCATACGATCCAGCTTGTTAATGAAAGCCAGGCACGGCACAGAATATCTCTTCATCTGTCGATTAACGGTTAGAGTCTGGGACTGGACTCCTCCCACAGAACACAGGACTAGAACCGCACCGTCCAGGACACGTAACGCACGCTCAACTTCCACAGTGAAGTCCACATGACCTACAATATGTATGTATTATATGATATATTCTTAACAGGCAGAAAATTAGATTTTAATATATATCTAGTAAAAGTAGTAAAGCAATACAGCAATATTCTATTATACATTTAGATTGGTTTGGCATGTATAATCATACTTGATTTTAAGCTATTAAGATCTCCTCTTTAGTCTACCTTTAAAAATAAGAATTAAGGAAGTGCCATACCAAATGATGTCCACAAAATAAAAATACAAAAAACATACCAGGCGTGTCGATGATATTGATGTTATGGTTTTTCCACATGGTGAAGGTTGCAGCACTCTGGATGGTGATGCCACGCTGTCGTTCCAGCTCCATGCTGTCCATCACCGCCCCAACACCATCTTTACCGCGCACCTGAGAAATGCAATCACAAAATTTTGTATACAGATATTTTTCTTCTTCTTTCCTTCATTAAGTTATGGCTTTATAGTAAGGAGTGATTTTGCATTCCCTGTTATGAATTGCTAAAGTATATTTGTAAGGTCTGTTATCTATGTAATTATCTAATAAAAAAGAGCTAAAATATTTTCAGGAAGATAAAGTGTGTTCTGACAATTAGCAATCAAAATACAAGAAATCATGATGGTATAAAAAATGGATGTTTCCCATAACCACCGCTCTCAAAAGCAGCAACAAAAAAAAGAATGAAAGGGAAGGAAGGGAAAACAGAAAGATCATACCTCATGCAACAAAATAAAGAATGAAAGGGAAGGAAGGGAAAACAGAAAATCATACCTTATGCAACAAATAAAGAATGGAAGGGAAAACAGGAAATCATACCTCGTGCAACAAAGAAAACAATAACAGGGAAGGAAGGGAAAACAGAAAAACCATACCTCGTGCATCTCATTGATCCGGCCTGTGTAATATAAAATACGTTCGGTCAATGTCGTCTTTCCAGAGTCAATATGGGCAGAGATACCGATATTTCTGATTCTCTCTAAGGGTACACTGTCTGCAGATGTTGAATAGTATGCTGGTATCTGAAAGAAGATAGATGATCAGATTAATATCAATTATATAATTCTCTAAAGTGAAAATAAAGAAATCAATGAGGGATTAAATAGCGTATTATATTCTCCAATCTTCTGATACATTCTGGAGATGATAACCCTTAAATATTTATATAAACATGGCTGAGATTGTGATTAGTTTTAACCATATGCAGAAATGTTTCACAGAAGGAATAATAAAGTTCAAGTGATTGAAGAGGTGAATGGTATAACACTATAGTAATGAGATTTCAATGCAAAATTAGCATCCATAATTCATGAATAACTTCACAAAGTAAGGGATTTAATCAATCTATTTCTGTCATATCTCCATTACAATTAGCCAACGTATTCAAGCATAGCATAACTATTGAGAAATGACAACCCACTTGACATGTCTCTATTTTTCTACATGATAAACTTTTTCTGCCGCACTTTTTTCATGAGGACTCCTCGCCTTTCCTTTTAAGACTGGACAGTTTCTAGAAAATGCTACTACTCTCCATTTTAATGAGGCAATAGTTCTGTATCAGTTTTCTACATAAGAACACTTCAGAGATCATATCATTCTACAGGTGAAAAAGGGGGGGTAAAATGATATTTTGAAAATGTACAGGTTTTGGGGATCATTGTGCAACCAATAAAGAATGCATGTAATTTGGTATGAGGGTAATATAATGCATAATAAACACTAATCAAAAACATCTAAACTAGCTTCAAAACAAGGAAGGAAAAAAAAATTCAGAGGCATTTTCAAATATCTTCTGCACATATATGCCCTATTTTAAATCACCCTATTCCATTACGGGTAAATTTCAATAAAATACATCGCTGAAACATGAAGAAACTGGGGAAAGTGACAGAAATAAGTGAATGATATAACCCTTTCGAAGTTGCGTAATCTGTCTTGTGTGTTAAGTTGAAGTCCATGTTTCGTATTTTCAAACCTCTAATTAAGTGACATTGTTCGTAAACCACACATATCCCCTAAAAGAAGGAACAGAAGTCTCTAAAACCATTTGAAAGAAATTCCTCAAGTAAATACCTATTACGAAAAAGACGAGTAAAAATAACTCTTAAATGCACCCATTCAAATAACCTTTACATATCAAACTCACTCTCTTTAGGATATTCCATGTCGTCTGCAGCTTATTTAACGTCACACTCGCCCTCGTGATGATCATCTTGAAGAGCTTTAGTCAGAAAACGACCCTTTTCAGTCAAAAAATAAGAAAAATCAGCCACTCAGCCACTCTCCCCGGCGAGTTGTCGTTCCTGCAGACGACACGTTGATTCGTTAAGTAAGTGTCTGAATCATATGATGCATATTTGCTGTAAAATTATTTTTCATAGTTATTATTGAGGTTATTTAAGGAAGGGGTCAATATTTATGGTGTTCACTTTTTAGTGATAAGGTTGATATCCTCGGTTTCCTTTTTCCTGATTCATTTACCAGATATACCGAATAACTTCCCCCCTTAGATGATACATTTTATAAATTTATAGTAATAATTGTTAAACTTATCTTCAGAAGTATTTTCATATTTATTCATTATACAGATTTAGTCCATATATTTTTTTTTTTCACTCATGAGTTGCGTTTCGTAATATTAGATCAATTGCTCATATCCTTATTAATCCCGATGTAGACATATTTTAGTTTCTATACATAATTTGGAACATACCATATCTATTTCACAGCGATAATTAGCTCTTTTAGAAGAATTTATAACCGTGAATTATTTTCCAAGCCAAAGCACGTGTAGAAGGTAAACAAACGGGACGAGGAAGGTGGTCCTCGCCAGCTTTCATTTTCTTCGGGTTTCGTGATTTAACCTAATTTCTCGCTTATTTGAGACGCTGAATATTGTGTAAGTTATTGTTGTTATTGAAGACATCGGACATATATTTGTGTTTGTTGTTTGTAAAGTGTGTTAGTGGTCTGGTATTTGTGAAGAATTGGAATTCTGGTCGTGGAAGACGTAGTATTGTTATATTTAGTGCTTTATTTTCTCCTTTTGTGTGACGTGAATCCTCATTCACTTATTGTCAAATGGTAAACTGAGGGAGAATTTGCCCACTTCGTGTACTACTATTAGGTCTATACCCGCAAATGTATAGATATGTAAAATTGTTTTTCAACCCAGTTAAACAAAACCAAAAATACTGATTTAGTTATAAACATACTAGTGAAGCTTATATACAGTCCACTCACAGCCATTAAACTTTATATACTATACACCTCCCAACTTTTTTATAGTTTTGAAGCTAGGTAGTGTGGAGACTTCCTTACATTTTTATTCATTATATAAATGTAATGTATAGGGCAACTGTTCCCAAATAATTGAGTTCATTGAGAAGTCAGAGGGATATCATGAGGTCTGATTGCAATCTCATGTTGCATCATTTGATATGGATATGCAATGATGAAAAGTGGGAGCAGAAAGTCACTGTTGCACCATGTTGCTACACTGTATGTAACTCAATGAAGATGCAATATGTAAATACCCAACAAGTGGTTCTAGGGATAGTTACCATTACTTCAGTTTTCATTTCTATCTAATATTCTTATTAGAGATTCTTCCTGTAATATTTGAGATATTGAATCTGACATTTGTTGTATTACTTTTGCCTGTTGATGTAGTGTGATTTTGCCATAGGGTTAAGTATGATTTAATGTCATATTAAAGTAGTTTAGTAAATTAATGCATTAAGGAAATATATTTTATGATACAACTCTAGGCTACCATTTCATTTTTCATACCAGATGATGGAGGTTAAAACAAAAGCCACTGCTGAAGAGACGGCAGAAGTGAAGAAAACCACAGAGGAAGTAAAAAAGGCAAGTCCCCAGAAGAGGAAGGCGGAGGATGCAACCACGATGGAAGTTGAAGAGGTAAACAGAACAGAAACATTTGTGAATTAATGGTCTCTTTTAATCTCTTTCATTTGTTCTCTCCCTCCCTCCTTATTTCTCTCTCGCTTTCTTTCTCTATTATCTTTCTTTCTCTATTTCTCTATTTCTCTTTTCTTCTCTTTGATTCTTATGTTATTAGCGTTGTCATCATCATCATCAATCATCAGCTGTGCATCTCAGTTTTGATGGTGATTAATCTAGTTAATCCATACCATCCCTAAGTGCTTATCCCTTATCTTACAATCTTGCAAAACAATTTTGTCTAACAGTAGCAGGTCTTTCATCTGTCTACTTCTCTTCCTGTATCCTTTTTGCTCTGTAGGTAGATTGTTATTCACTTCATAGAATGTGTACTGTTTTTTCAGGATTCATCCACCTTGAGATCTGTACTTGGTTGTTTATAATGTCATTTATTTGTCTCGCTATCCTTTCACATAAAACTGTCAAGTATTTGAACCAATGCCTATGTACACCATCTGGTTCAGGTGAATTCTTACTCTAATCTCTAAACATCTTAGCGCTTATTCATATTTCATCTTGCTTTACATTGTCTTTTTCCTTTTTTAATTCTTACAACTGTTGTTGTTGTTGTTGTTGTTGTTGTTGTTTTTTTGGTGTGTGTGTGGGTGGGTGTGTGTTATCCCACATTGCACTCAAAAGGCCGTACTTTCCTTAACATCAGGTTTAAGAGTGTTCTTTTTCTTTTGTCCTCTCATTCATTTCCTTATAAAAACACTTTTGGTGCTGTTGGAAGAATCTGTTAATTCTATATTCTCTTTTCCCACTCTCTTTCAGTTGCTCATTGCAAAACTAGAGCAATTTTTGTTTTAATTTTAGTGTTCTATTGAATTGAGAAACTGTGTGTGCCATAGCACAGGCTCTATCAATGCTGCAATTGAGTGAAATTGAAGTAGAGGGTCCATGTCAGCTCATTATTTTCTTTATACTTAGTGTGATAGGAGTATTGCTGTTTTATGGGAGGACAAAAAGCAACATTATTTTTTCTTATTTGTGTACTATCATAAACAAATATGAAACATATAAACATCCACAATAAAGGTAACATGAAGAGGTAGGGAAGAGGAAGGAACCTGTGCTTATGACTGTGAGTGGTGTGAGTCACCTTTCCCTTCTCGTTCTGCCTGCACATGCATCATTGGTGGTACTTTAGAGCAAGGGGTTGGCAACTTCATGTGTGCCATTGCTCTATAAAGATAGTGCTTGCTAGAGACTGTAGATGGGTGCCATTCAAGGCTCTCTCTCCTGCTGGTGCTAAAAGAGAGTGGTGCCATCTAGTTTTTAGATGTTAGGTGAAGCCCATTTTCCTTAATATTACAGCAATCAAAGTAATTATGATTGTAATTGTCACCATCACTCATTCATTACTCATAACACAATAAAATAGTACTGTGATCCAAAATCTGTTGTCAGGCCAAAGCTCCTGTGTCATGTATGTCATGACACCCATCCATAATGGGTTAACTCTTCAAGTTCAACCATAACACCCTTCTTGCAATTTTCCTCCTTTTCTTTATATTTTTCCATTTTCTTTATATCATCTCTCTTATTTCTTGCTGCTTTGACTACTTTCTTTTTTTTGTCACTCTATATGATCATTTTATTTTTATTTTACTTCCTAATCCCTTCTTTTATTTTATGAACACCAACACTTTTGTGAAAATTATTAATGATTAATATCATCATTATATCATTAACCCTTTCCCGACGGGGCACACGCTAAGTGAAAACCCCTACGCCGGGCCATTGCAATATTGCATTGGAAATGTCACACTGGCATGACGCCCCGACATCGGGAATTTAGCGGTGCCACACCGGTGTGACGCACCGTCGTCATAGGGTTAACTTCATCACCAGTACCTTCAATCACCATCGCTCCTTTACCATTTTTAACCGTTTCACAAAGAAATAATCAAATTAATGTTCTATTCTACCTGCAGGAGGACGAAGTGCAGAAGCCCCACTTTCCCCCGGCCAAGAAGGAAAAGCTCACCAAGTCAGAAATGAGAAGAGTCTTCATCCCAGCAAATAGGCAAGTTAGGTTTTTGTTTGTAGAAAAGGGATGAATGGGAACATGTGATGTACAAGAGCGTGTGATGTGGTTTAAACATTCTAGTATTATGTCTTGCATGATTTTAAGGGAGATGTATATATATCAGTTTTTTATCTTTGTTGTTGCAGTTTTTTTTCTGTATTTTAATCTAATTTTCCTTCTTTTTTCTTTTTCTTACTCTCAGTTCTCATCCTCTTTCTCTTTCTTCCTTTTCCTCTTCCTCCTTTTCTTCCAGTTAGTTTCTTTATATATTTTTTCCTTCATGTTCGTTGATTTTTGTTATGAGGATGATGATAGTTGTTATTTATTTATCATTTGTGTTATTGTTATTATTATCATCATTATCATTATCATTTTTATTTTATCATTATTCATAGTTACTATTACTGTTACTATTAGTATTACTATTACTATTATTAACTCTTCTGCTTCAGTCATTTTTCATAGGGCTGGATCACTTTGGCACTGCATTTTTTTTTGTTCAAATACAAGCTAGTTATTCCTTCACTTGTGTAACTAATGCATCGTATTAAATTTGCAAATATATCATACATTATCATACAATTCCTGTCACCATCATCATCATCATCATCACTATCATTATAATTGTACATGTGTCTGCCTGCTGGTAATTTCATTTTGCATATTTCTCTCTCTCTCTCTCTCTCTCTCTCTCTCTCTCTCTCTCTCTCTCTCTCTCTTTCTCTCTTTCTCTCTTTCTCTCTTTCTCTCTCTCTCCCTCCCTTCCTCCGTCCCTCCTTCAAGGATAAAAAAAGAATCATCTTTAAAAATCATAAAAACACTACATAACTAAAATACTATTTGTTTACACATTACAGATACACTCCACTGAAGGACAACTGGACTAAAATATATGCACCACTCGTAGAGCACCTGAAACTCCAAGTGCGCTTCAACCTAAAGAATAGAAATGTTGAGCTTCGTGTAAGTATCTTGCAATAGTTGAGATTCTAGTTAACCCATTGCGGACGGGGGTATAGATTTACTTTCCCAGTCTTCAGGGTGGGTTTTATTTCAGAGCAAGGCAGCTTCACAAAAACATACTTTGACTTTTTCTACTCTATTTCAATTACTCATTGTAAAACTAGAGCCATTTTTATGTTTTAATTTTTGTGTGTTTTAGTGTGTTAGACACTTCTATGTGTCATATGACAGGCTCTGTTGATACTGCAGTTGACTAAAATTGTAGTATAGGATCATATTAGGTCAAAAGTTGATAGAAGTACTATCAACTTTATTTTTTTTGTATTTGTGTACTATAGGAAAGAGGAAGGAAACCTGTGCTTATGACTGTGAGTGTCACAGTAAAGTGCATCCCCATTGGCACAGGAACACATTTTAGACACTGCATGGTTTGAGTTACCTTCCTCTTCTCGTTCTGCCAGCACATCCTTCATCAGCAGTACTTTAGAGCAATAGGCCGATAACTTGTTGTATGCCACCGCTCTATAAAGATAGTGCTTGCTGGAGACCATGGATTGGTGCCATTCAAGGCTCTCTCTCCTGCTGGTGCTAGGAGAAAGGGGTGCCATCTAGGTTTTGGATGTTAGGTTTGCTTAATATTACGGCAATTATAGCAATTATGACTGCAATTGTCATCATCACTCACTCCTTACTCATAGCACAATAAAAAAGCACAGTGATCCAAAATCCCCAAAGATCATATACGTCCGGACGCCTGTCGTCAGGCCAAAGCTCCTGTGTCATGTATGTCATTACACCTATCCGCAATGGGTTAAGATAATGTGTATATGTGTGCGTGCGTGTGTGCATGCACATTCATGTGCATGTTTGCTCATTTCTGATCCAAGGACCAATTTTTCAGACTGGCCCAGAGACTGAGGATCCAAACAGCATTCAAAAGGCATCCGACTTCATCCAAGCTTTTGTTTATGGTTTTGACGTCAATGACTGCCTGGCGCTAGTGCGATTAGAGGACCTTTACCTTGAAACATTTGATATTAAAGATGGTAAGTGTAGTAATGTGTGGAGATTATGTTTGTGGGTTAATGAAGTATATAGGAGTTTTGAATACTAGGAAGTAGATTTTTCTTTTTCCTCTGTTTTGCTTTTCTTTTTTCCTTCATTTGATGAAAAGGTGGGGAAAATGGCCACTCAAGGCCATAAATTATGATGTTATATCATAGATAGCAGATTAATGCAATGCTACTGCAACTAGCCTTATCTACAATCAGATGTCATAGAAATTAATTAATTGCCCCTTCCACCTCTCCCTCTCTTCCCATATAGTGAAACTGAGTCTGCAGGGTGACCATCTCTCCAGGGCGATTGGCAGAGTAGCCGGTAAAGGGGGAAAGACGCGCTTCACAATTGAAAACGCCACACGCACACGTATCATTTTGGCCGACTCGAGGGTGCACATCTTGGGATCATATCAGAACATTCAGATTGCCAGGAGAGCTATCTGTAACCTGATTCTTGGTAAGTTTGTGTGTCTGTTTCTGTCTCTTTACTATTCTTTATTAGAATTTTATTCTCTTTTCCTCTCTCCTCTCTTCTTTCTCATATCCTTTTCCTCCTCTCTGGTCTCTCCTTTCCTCTCTGCTCTCTCTCTGCTGTCTGCTTTCTCATCTCTTTCTCCTCTCCACTCTCTTCTTTCCGTATCACTCCACTCTTTCTTCTCCTTTCCTCTCCACTCCTCACTGCTCTCTCTCCTCTCCTCTCCTCTCCTTCTCTCTGCTTTTTCCTTTCCTCCTCTCCATTCTGCTCTCTCCTCTCCTCTTCACTCTCTCCACTCCTCTTTACTCTCTCCTCCCCTCTTCACTCTCTCTTCTCCTCTCCTTTACCCTCTTTTCTTCTTTGTCTTCTCTATCTTTTTATGTCAGTGTGATTTTTTCTTTCTGTGAATATGAATATCCTCAATGCTGCAAGAATCACCGAAATTATAATTTAATTATCTTTCATAGGAATTAGAATTACTAATGTGAATTAACAGTGACACAGATCATGAAGACATGCATAAATTTCTGCCTTGTTTGATTTACTCTATACATTCTTCCTTTCTCTTCCAGGGAGTCCTCCATCCAAAGTATATGGCAACCTGAAAGCATTTGCAGAAAAAGCCAGAGATCGGTTTTGAATGTTACTTCTCCATATATCAAAATGAGGTGTATGTTTGTATGTATGAAGAGCATTATATTGTGTAAGATATTACATGGAAAATTTTGTCTGTGACTTCATTCATTTTTTTCACAGAGAATTTTACACTCATATTCCCATGTGGTATATTATTGTTAAGTGTGTGTGTGATATTCTGTAAGAGATACTTTATATATACTGAAAGTATTAAAAGCTGAATCTTCACAAGTGTTTTGTTACCTTTGTTGTGAGAACTGACGTAAGGTGCGTGCGTGTGCGTGTGCGTGTGTGTGTGTGTGTGTGTGTGTGTGTGTGTGTGTGTGTGTGTGTGTGTGTGTGTGTGTGTGTGTGTGTGTGTGTGTGTGTGATACATCTATATCAATGCAGCAGTGCATTAATCCATCTCATAGAGTTACCTCAGGTTATCTGACTTTGCAGTTGAATTTCTAGGTTAATGCCACTGAGTGCCCACGGGGATTGTCTGTAAAACTTAGGCAACATTACTCAAGTATGAGTAGATAGGTAAATTCTAAGTAGTTAGTATGATCTTACTTTAACAATCCTTTTGCTGAGTTGTGTGGTCTAGTTGGTATAGTACTGCACTCTCAGGTATTCCCGAGGGCGGCAGAGGTTCGACTCCAGGTTAGGGAGGTATCTTATACACCTATATCAATGTGTTATTGCTTTATTGCATCTTATATAATAACCTCAGGTCTTCTGACTTTGTTGTTGAATTTCTAAACCAATGCCACCGAGTTGGTTTTGTACTGCACTCTCGGGTTATTTCCGAGGGCAGCTGAGGTTCAACTCCAAGTCAGGGATCACTGCAGTATTGCATTATTCCATCTTATATAAACAGTATATATATATATATATATATA
>BOPN01004529.1:32500-35000 GCA_017312705.2 Penaeus japonicus
TTGTATGTGTGTGTGTGTGTGTCTGCGTGTGTGTATGTGTGTGTTTGACAAAAGCGTAGATGGGTCTAAAAAATGCGTGTGTTACATACACACTTTAAAATAGCAGGGAGACATTCAAATACAACGCGCATATATGTGTTTTTATCCCTCCATGTGAGGACGCATATCATTACCACTGTTTTCATTGCATGCATTGATTACTTCCTTCTATTCAGTTCGCCACTGCAGTTACGCCTCAATGAACATTTGCAAAGATATCAGCCTTTGAAAATATGGTTTCTGTATTCACAGTAATATGGTGGAATGAGGTTCATTGTCCGGTAAGCGGCTTGCAGACTGCACGCTTTGAGGAAAACATTCTCTCTCTCTTTCTCTCTCTATCTCTCTCTCTCTCTCTCTCTCTCTCTCTCTCTCTCTCTCTCTCTCTCTCTCTCTCTCTCTCTCTCTTTCTCTCTTAATTCCATTACTCATTTTTAAGTTCTGTATTCCTTTTTTCGGATTTTTTCCCTTCACTTCTTTTTCTTTTTTTCGTCTATGCTTTTCTTTTAAATTCTTTCCATCGCTGTTTTAGTGTCATATGTTCCATCTTTTAATTTCCCTTTCTTTTCCTCTTCATTTTCCCGCTGTTTTATTTTTTCTTTGTTTTTTTCTTTCTTTCTTTTTTTCAGTTGTTCTTTTTGTTGTATTCATTCATTCAGGATTATGACAGTGATAACAATGATATGGACAACGCAAATAACGATAATGATGATGATGATAGTAATAATGATAATAATAAAAATAATTATAATAATGATAATCATTATAATAGTAATGATAACAACTATAACAATAATGATGATAACAATGATAATGATAATGATAACAATAATGATAATGATAGTAACAATGATAATGGTAATATTAACAGTGATAACAATAACAATGATAATAATGAAATTATAGTAGCAGTAATAGTAATGATGATAATAATGATAGTGATAAAATGATAATGGTAGTAAAACTCACACACTACTTAACACTAGTAATCCGAATGATACTAACACTGAACACGATAATCTCCAGCTTTTGTAACAGTAGCAATGTTAGTTGCAATAAAACAAAAACAATAATATAAGAAAGAAGCTATCCTCAATACCAATAACATTAATAATAAAAGCGAAGCTAAGCCACCACCGCCAGTCGAAAAAAAAAAAAATGTAATACACATCCTCAGACAAGAAGACAAAGACAAAACAAGAAAACGGTACTTAACGCAATATATAGATAAATAAAACAAGAAACACTCGCATTTCTGCATCACGAAATCCTACGCCCGTACGCAGCTTTGCAAGTTTTCATACGGCATAACGCGGAAAGGAACGAGGCAGGTGTAATTTGGGCGAGATGTACGAGCTGGACAAATGGGGCTTCAGCACGGAGGTCAGAGTGACGGCGGCGTGATATTGTCACCCTGGCTCACCCTGAATCACCCTTCTTCCTCTTCCCTTCTTCTCTTCTTCTTCTTCTCTCCACTGCTTCTCGTCGCCCTTTTACTTCGTTCTGCCTTTTTTTTTTTTTTTTTTCTTATCCTCTTTTAAGTGTTTAAGTCTTTGAGTTTCGCCTACAGAGTATAGGGTAACGTGAGCGTGTTATTGTGTTACTCTGCCTTACCTTGAATCCTTTTACTTCTCTTCTCTCTTCCCTCTTCCCTCTCTCCCTCCCCCCCCCCCCCTCTCTCTCCTGTTTCATGTGTGCCGAAGGGGGTTTCTTCTTCGCTGTTATTAAGTCTATTTGTTTGTTTGTTGCGATTGTGTTTCTTTTTCCAATCTTCTTATTGGATCCCTCCCCTTCTTCCACATTCTTCCTCCTCCTCTCCATCTCATCCCCTTTCTACCTTCTCTCCCCTTTTCCCTTTTTGCCTCTGTCTACCCTCTACCTCCCTCCCTCCTTTCCTCTCTCCAATCCTCCCTCTCTTCCTTAAATATTCATTCCTTCTCTCCTCTTAATCCTTTTAGTTTCGTCCTCCCTCTTCCCCTACGTTTCTCTTAGCTTCTCCCCTCCCTCCCTCCTTCCGTACAACCTTCTGTCTTCCTCCCTCTCTCCCCTCCCTCCTTCCCTCTCTCCCTCTCTCCCCTCCCTCCTTCCCTCTCTCCCTCTCTTCCCTCCCTCCTTCCCTCTCCCCCTTTCTCCCCTCCCTCCTTCCCTCTCTCCCCTCCCTCCTTCCCTCTCCCCCTCTCACCCCTCCCTCCTTCCCTCTCTCCCCTCCCTCCTTCCCTCTCCCCCTCTCTCCCCTCCCTCCTTCCCTCCCTCTCTCCCTCTCTCCCTCCCTCCCTCCCTCCCTCCCTTCCCTCCCTCCTTCCCTCTCTCCCTTTCTCCCCTCCCTCCTTCCCTCTCTCCCCTCCCTCCTTCCCTCCTTCTCTCCCTCTCTCCCTCCCTCCCTCCCTCCCTCCCGCTCTGCCACGGAAGGCCAGCCTGGACAAAACGTTTATCAAGCTTATATGTTCCGCTGCAGCCCAGT
>BOPN01004529.1:40000-42500 GCA_017312705.2 Penaeus japonicus
GTCAGCATAAGGATAAGCTAGATTTGCAGATTTTCCTGTGTCAGCGTGTGCTTACTCGTGAGAGAGTGTGCCAATGAGTGTTGAATCGACTGAGCTTGATCCTTACCCACCGTGGTGCCCAGCCACGGCAGTGACCGTCAGGCGACAGTAGTGGGAACTCACGAAGGTGGACGGGGCTCGATCTCCGACCACCGGGAGATGAGGCCGGCGCGTTACCGCTGTACTAATCTGACGGTTACCTCCAAGTAGTAAACCATCTTCAAGAAAAAGCAACAGAACATTAACTACCTCTTTGTCTAGCCTATGTGGACTACGGAAAAGCTTTTGACAGCATCGAATTTCATCTAATTCTCCAAGCACTCAAGAACCATGGAGTTGAAGAAGCATAACTGAAAATCTTAAGATCTATACAATGATAGTGCTTCAAGTGTAGGACAACACAATGGTAGCAGAAAGTTTAAACTAGGGAGAGGAGCCAGACAAGGTGTACAACATTTCCCCAAGACTTTTCACAGCATGCGTGCAAGATGCCATCATAAAGGTAGACTGGTCGAACAGAGGCCTACCAATAGACGGAGAACGACTATCAATCTCCTTTTTCCAGATGATGTAATATAGCTGCCAACTCCAATGCTTCGAGACATTCACACAGTAGTAAACCACAAGGACTGAACAGAAGGGCAAGATTAAGATCATGTGCAACAAGTATGCCAATGCAACTGATGTGACAGGTGATGGTAGAAGAGAGAAGAGGTCGACAGATATGTGTACCTGACTCAGGAAATCACCCACGACGATGACCAAACCCAAGAGGTCAAAGGGCGAATCGGTCTTGGTTGGGCAGCTTTCAGAAGATTGGAGAACATCATGAAGGACAGGAAGGTAGAGAGGAGATTCAAGAGGAAGGCGATTAATGAATGCATTCTCCTGACCATGACTCACGGCAACGAAAAACAGATAGACAAATTAGTTACCAGCCATCGCGAACTGGAACGAAGCATGAAGGGACTAACACTCAGCGGTGTGGCCTCGGGAGTCCATGGAGAGAGAGGAAGGGAGAGGGAGAGAGAGAGAGAGAGAGAGAGAGAGAGAGAGAGAGAGAGAGAGAGAGAGAGAGAGAGAGAGAGAGAGAGAGAGAGAGAGAGAGAGAGAGAGAAAGAGAGACGAGAGAGAGAGAGAGAGAAAGAGTGTGTGAGAAAGCGAGTGAGAGAGAGAAAGAGAGAATAACGGAACATAGAAAAGTTATCAACTATCAATTTAATTGGAAGAGAAGCGATACAAGAGAAATATGAAAATAAAGAAAGAAAGACGAAGGTAATTAGAAGCATAATGCATTAATGATCCGGCGAACAGAAATAGAAAAGACTAAAGATGAGAAAAAGAAGAGAGGTGAATGACAAGACAAATATCCTGAATGATAAAGAGAGACGGATAGAAGAGTTTATCAGGCGAATGCACAGAAGATGTAAATGAGAATCATTAACTTAACAAAGCACGGGAGGCAAAGTCCTTCCATGTTACAATTTCTACATCAGATTAACATGTGATATGGAATTTAATGAAGGTAGGGCATCGCACCCTTCAATTACAGGTTTTGTTTTGTGTAGTTGTTTATTCTCATATTTGCATTTTATACATGTAATCGGAATACAACAGAATGATAATGTTTTGATGATTAAATGCCCCGCCTGTTAAGAGATAGAAGATGAAATGGATTGAATACGGTAGAAGGGGAAAAATAGAGAGAGAGGGACGGGAACTTGATAAGAGGATGATTTAAAAAAAAGAAAGGGGATTGAGAAAGAAGGGAAAAGTAATGTGGAAAAGAATTATGAATAATGGAACATAAAGGGAAAACAATAAGAGATTAAGAGGGATAACGACGGACACAATAATAATAATATGATAAAATACCAACTGGAAAGAAAAGAAGAAGAAGAAAAAATATATATATACGTATATATATACATATACATATATATATGTGTATGTTTATATATATAAATATATATATATATATATATATATATATATATATATATATATATATATATATACATATATGTGTGTGTGTGTATATATATATATATATATATATATATATATATATAAAAACCAAAATGCTCTCCGTCGAAAGTGTGTGGATTTTCGAAAGAGGAGTGTGTGTCTGGGTGTGTGTTTGTATGTTTTTGTGTGTGTGTGTCTGGGTGTGTTTGTGTGTGTGTGTGTGTGTGTGTGTGTGTGTGTGTGTGTGTGTGTGTGTGTGTGTGTGTGTGTGTGTGTGTGTGTGTGTGTGTGTGTGTGTGTTTTGTGTGTAATTGTGTGTGTGTGTGCTAAAACTTAATTTTCCGTTTACCAGTTATATGTCTATTACATCTTAGTTATCCCTATACATTTTATCAGAAATCTCGTAGCAATATAATTCAATAGAAAGTGAGGCAGCTGACCAAATGCTCCTTTAAAAAAGTGTGTGACTTTCTTTTTTAAGGTCAGCACGTGG
>BOPN01004529.1:95000-100000 GCA_017312705.2 Penaeus japonicus
TAATAATGATGATATATATGATGATATTGATAATAACAATGAGGATAATGATGAGACACAACGCCATCACTGATCGTGGCAACCAACACGGACCGCAGGCGCAGGCGATCCCAGTGGCTTCTTGCGTCTCTTCTGGGCCGAGTGCCACTTTGGCCCGCTCTTGACGCGCGCCACTTTAGCATTGGAACGAGGAGAGGGAATGAAGTCAAGGGGTTTGGCACTAAACGGGGCTCGAGGAAAAGGAGAGGGGAAGGGAGGTTGTCGGATATATAGTTGTACATGTTTGTACACACGCACACGCTCGCACACACACATACATGTACATACATACGCGCGCGCGCACAAAAACATAGACACATACACACACATACGCGCGTACACACACACATGTATGTATAGTAAACTCATATATTCGCACGTGTTATCCAGTTCCAAAAGTGTCAAAACTTTTGGATCATTTACAGATGAAGATTTATCTATACACACAATTTTGCTGAAATATCAAAATTTTCACCTTGTTGCCGCACCATCGCCTCAGATTTCCTTTTTTTTCTCTCCCTTCATTCATGTTCTTCTTTCCCTCGTGTGATATACGCTCAAAGCAATAAAACAGTAAAATAAGACAAAAGGACAAACCTTGTACCTGATTCAGGTGCAATGCATTCAATATGACCTACAAAATGAGTCTGCATTGCATGGCGATCAGTCGCGTGGATCTTAATTCCTCAACTCTAGTTGTTGTTCACTTGTTACATATATGAGTCCGCACACACACATACGTGCACACATACACACACGATCGCAAAAGAAACATCGAAACAAATATCCTCGGTCGGGTTCAGTTCTCCGTTGAGGCATTAAACACCTCGCCGAGTAATATAAGACGTACATCCTGAATGATATGTTACCGACACCATCTGGGTAATACTAACTTTTACCCTTCCGGGGCCGTGAATTGGACATTTGCAAAGAATTCTGTGCTCATGCAATCCCCGGTCGAATCCATTCAAGTGAAAGAAAATCTGTGAGCCTTTAACCACATGCTATGCAACCCCAGTTTACCTGTCAGCATCATTATTCTGCATTGCTATTCATCCTCATTGCACGGTTGTATTAACAGCGCACAGTCCGTGAAAAACAGAGGAGGACAAAGGAAAGGATGATAAAGATGGTAATTTTGAACCTGGAATGACAGCTTTATAGGTGGTCGTGATAACCATTGCATACGGAATACATCTCTAATAGGAAAGTATATTAACGAGTATTATTTGTAATTGTCTACGATAATTACCGTAAGGGGCTGTGTGTGTAAGAGAGAGAGAGAGAGTGAGAGAGAGAGAAAGTGAGATAGATAAATATATAGAGAGAAAAGGTGAGATAGATGATTATAGAGAGATGGAAAGTGAGATAGATAAATATAGAGAGAGAAAAGGTGAGATAGATGAATAGGGAGAAATAAAAAGTGAGATAGATAACTATAGAGAGTGAAAAAGTGATAGATGAATAGAGAGAGAGAAGGTGAGATATATATAGAGAAAGATATATAGAGAAAAAAGGATTGATGAATAGAGAGAGAGAGAAAATGAGATAGACAAGTAAAACGAAAGAGAGAAACAAAGTGAGATAGATAGGGGGGGAGAAATAGAGAGGGAAACATGAGGAGAGGAAGAGGAAACAAGGGTAGGAAAAACACCAAAAAGAACGAACATTAGATTATCAGTTTATTAAAGAGAAAAGTGTAATGGGATTTTAGACGAAATATAATTGAATGAAAAAGAAACAAAGAAAAGCAGTTTATATAAAAGTCTTAAGACGAGAGAGGAAAGAACGAGATGAAACAAGGAAGAGATAAACTCAATTTAATGTCAGTGCTCTATTTCTGTACTAGTACCTATACTGTAATGTGTGTGTGTGTGTGTGTGTGTGTGTGTGTGTGTGTGTGTGTGTGTGTGTGTGTGTGTGTGTGTGTGTGTGTGTGTGTGTGTGTGTGTGTGTGTGTGTGTGTGTGTGTGTGTGTATGTGTGCGTGTATGTGTGCGTGTGTGTGTATGTGTGTGTGTGCGTGTGTGTGTGTGCCTGTGTGTGTGTGTGTTTGTGTCAGAATAGAATTTAAGTGTCACCAACGAATGTTGTCGGTGTGATCACGTATACTTTTCACGAGGAACCCCTGAAGAAAACCTTTAACAATGATAAAGAAAATAATAAAGTAATGCTAATGTGGTTTTACAGTTTAAAGCATGTGAGTTTGGCTTGGTTCTCCCTATGGTTGGCGGGGTATAACAAAACTGAAATCATTTATTTGATATGATAAAACACCATGACGATAATGAGCGTAAAGACAGGGTGACTTAGAAATTATAATTGTGTGCCTTATCAATAACAGGACTTTGTTTCTTTAAATCATTCTTTACATTCTATAATTACCAACCCTGACTGCATGACGACATTACAGTTTGTTTTTTTTCTTTCCATTTACTGTTATTTCCTCAGCAAATTAAATTTACTGCCTAATTCACTCTAATAATCCTGTTTTCTCTTCTCCCTATTAAACTGAATCCGGAATCATTAGTAATATTTATTCGATTGTTTGCTGCCGTGACGGGTTATGCAAGCAAGCAAAATTTATAACTTGCCATAACTTTTCTCATCTTTCTTGTTATTCAGTTATCTCCTATTTTTTTCTCTATATATTCCTATCTCTATCCGGATATTATTTTCTAAATCACTGTCGGACTGTTACCTTTATCGAGTAATGACTCTAAACATTTAATTTACAACCATGAAGAAAATGAAAATACGTTGGATGCAAGGCTTTGGCAATGGCATCGTAGACGGTGGCGTCCTCGTGAAACCGAGTTCTGCGGGCAGAGCGCCGAACCAACTAAGGAATGAACTAGACATATCTCTCACTGGCTATGATGCTCGTGGGAATATATATCACTGCCCCTGGTTATTCATTATACCCATGAAATTCAGAGAAACCAGCTCTCCAAAACAACATACCCTGCGAGCAGAGATCAGAACCAAGAAATGAACAGAGAGAACCATGCCATCCGCCCTCACGTGACGTCACAGCACCTTGTAACTCCAAGTGTGAACCCGAAAATAAGTCTCACTAGCTCCGACTTGTGCAAGCGAGACATGTTCAAATGATGTCTGATAGGCCGTGTCAGGCACAGTATTAGGCGTCGTATACTTTTATATTGCATCTGTGTGTCTCCAGCCACTTGATAAAAAGATAACAAGCAATAATGGGACAGCGTGCAATGAGCTTGTCGTTTGCCCTGTGGAGTCAGCGAAAGTACATATTATATACACGATAGAGTTTTGGGAAATAAAAGGAGAAAAGGGGATTTTTTATTTATTATTATTTTTTTTTTTTTGCAATATTATGCATAGTGGTACCAAGTGCGCATTGTGTTTCTGTTTTGCTTTGGGACGCAATTAATCTGTTCTATTTATTTGCGTTGATGTTATCAGCACAGATTGTGGATAAAGATTGTGTGTACGTGTATATCCATGTCTATTTATATTTGTTTGTTTACCTGTGCGTCAGTGTGCCTGTCTGCCTGTCAGACGGCCTGGCCTGTCTGTATGCTCCTACGATCCTACATATTTATCTATGCAGTCTTACGCCTGGGGACATATGAGAAAATTCCTCATGGAGATGCAAGGGCGATAAACAAGGATGATGAGGAAGGAGCGAGCGATCGACAGGATGGTGATGGAAGTTCTTATGTGTGGAGGGAAGTTTCCATTTCCTCATTGAAATTAGGATCGCATGTATAGGGGATATAGAAAGGGGAGGGAGAGGGTGGAGGAGGAGAAGGAGAAAGAGAAGGAGAGGGAGAGGGAGAGGAAGAGGAAGAGGAAGAGGAAGAGGAAGAGGAAGAGGAAGAGGAGAAGAAGAAGAAGAAGAAGAAGAAGAAGAAGAAGAAGAAGAAGAAGAAGAAGAAGAAGAAGAAGAAGAAGAAGAAGAAGAAGAAGAAGATGAAGAAGTAAAGGAAGGGAAACAGCTGGAGATGGGGATGTAGACGGAGGGCGTGAGGGAGGTAGGGAGGGAGGGAGGGAGGGTGAGGAAAGTGGGGTCCGTCTGCACGGGAGCAACAGGTAATGGAGTTCGCGGGAGGAACAGGTAGTCGGGCGCGCGAGGTTCCCGTACTGCACCCAGGGTCGGGGTCAGTCTGCCCTGCGGCCACTGCACATTCCAAGGAAGAAAGTCGTTTGCTCTCTGCTACGCCCACCATAAACCCCGCCCCCCTTTTTCTTTCCCCCTACCCTTTCCCCCTCACCCCTAGCTTTTCCCCTTCCCCTCCCCCTCTCCTTTTACCCCCTACCCCTGCTCCTCTCTTCCCTCCCTTCCCCCTGCCCCGCCCGTGTGACTCAGTATTTCACACGGGCGCACAGTGACGCTGGTTGTGATGTCGGCCGCCCACCCGCCCGGATAACGCCGTGAGTTATTGTGTGTTCGTGGATCTGTAGAACACCGTTGGGTTATCTCCGAACGCCTACGCCCACGCTGGCGGCCGCTCGCGACGCCCATGCGGAGAACAACTGGTGCGCCTACGCGTGCCATCACACACACACGCACGCACGCCCACGCCGCCCACGCGGGCTTATGTGGGCTTAGAATGAGTGTTTTAGAAGTTTTCTTGGTGATGCACCAGCATAAAATGCACACACACACACACACACACACACACACACACACACACACACACACACACACACACACACACACACACACACACACACACACACACACACACACTCTCTCTCTCTCTCTCTCTCTCTCTCTCTCTCTCTCTCTCTCTCTCTCTCTCTCTCTCTCTCTCTCTCTCTCACACACACACACACACACACACACACACTGTGACACCACATGGCGATAAGCAAGGACCACGTGGTCACGATAAGCTATGAAGACAAGGAAACTGTCCATCCAGGAAATTTATATAGGAATCTATATTTGGCGACCCGACAGGTCTGATATAAGGTCGA
>BOPN01004529.1:115000-117500 GCA_017312705.2 Penaeus japonicus
AATAATGATAGTTATTATCATGATGGTGATATCAAGTGAAAATAATAACTATGATATCGATGACGATGATGGTGATAATGATCATATCAATAATGAGGATTATAATAAAAATGATAATGAAAACGATAATGATAATCATGATAACGATGGTGATAATGATAATCATAATGTTAGTAATAACAATAATATTATCAAAAAGGAGGATAATAATTGTATTGATATCAACAGTAGTGATGGAAACAATTATGATGTCAATAATGATAAAAAGAAAAAGAAAATTATAATGAGAATGAAAATGATGATAATCATTATAGTCACCATCTTCATCATTCTCATCATAATTTTGATGATAATACTGATAATGCCAGTAATGATAGTAGTCATTGTTATCTTTATCTTTATGATAATAATCATAGTTGTGATAACAATAATATTTATGATATTAGTGATAAAAATAATGATAATAATTATGACAAAAACAATAATGATAACGATTATCATAATAATTACAAATAATGATAAGGATACCAATAAAAATTAAAACACTTATAATGATAATGGTGACATTAAGGATGATAAGAACGTAAAGGATGATGATAATGAAAATAATCATTTTAGCTTTAGTGATAATGATAAAAATGATGTAGCTAATGCACGTACTGCATCAATATGAATAAAACTTTTTTTTCCTCCCATGCATAATCAAAGTTTATAAAACATAAAATCTTAGAAACCAAAACGAAAATAATCTATGGACACATATATTTACATACAAACATACATATACATGTACATATATATATATATAATAACTTTGTGTATAGAAAGAGAAAGAGAGAGAAAGAGAGATGTTAAGACAATTGAGATATCCTCGAGGAACAGCAAAGCCAAAATCCCGTATGCACAGCCAAGCTCATTTTTTAGATTGTCTTTTACAACAGTTCAAAGTGTGTTTTAACAACAAGTGTTCCCGTCAGCTTGCAGAAATTTTTAAAAGATTTTGAAAAATCATGCATGGAAATGGAGCCCAGAATACTTTTCAAAAGTTTATAACCACGTTGTGTATTCGAATATCATCGTTCTTTTCCAAATGTGTCTATGAAAACATAATCATGAATCCCTGAAACCAACCAACCAAATATTTACCATATGCATACTTATATTCATATCCCTCGGCATTAAACATTCCTTGCATAGTGCTTAGCAAAACTACAATATATACCTATTCTTGCAACAATACTCAACACCTGTCACATAAACATAACTGTAAGACCAGGCAAAGCTTACAAAAGTTTTCGGATATAAGAGAGAACAAACATTATGTGATTCAGGGACACCGAAACACACCAACATATTATTGTTGCTTGATACTGGCTCGGATAATGCCGTTGCTCTGCAGGGAAGTCGTACTGATATGAAATTATAATGAGATATAAAAATATTGGAGACACTTGATAACACAATGATAAAATCGATAATGATAATGACAAATGTATCATCATTGTTTCATTGCTGTTACTATTAATGTTATTATTACAATAATAACGATGTTGATAATGATAATGATTATAAGGATAATATGGATGATGACATGATAATGATGGTAGTTTGATAATGATGATCATATGATAATGATAATGATATTGATGATATAATGACATTAGTGATAATAATAGTGATAATATTAATAATCATAATAAGAAAGAGAATGATGATAATAATAATGATAGTTATTATCATGATGGTGATATCAAGTAAAAATATGATATCGATGACGATGATGGTGATAATGATCAGATCAATAATGAGGATTATGATAAAAATGATAATGAAAACGATAATGATAATCATAATAACAATGGTGATAATGATAATCATAATGTTAGTAATAAAAATAATATTATCAAAAATGAGGATAATAATTGTATTGATATCAACAGTAGTGATGGAAACAATTATGTCAATAATGATAAAAAGAAAAAGAAAATTATAATGAGAATGAAAATGATGATAATCATTATAGTCACCATCTTCATCATTCTCATCATAATTTTGATGATAATACTGATAATGCCAGTAATGATAATAGTCATTGTTATCTTTATCTTTATGATAATAATCATAGTTGTGATAACAATAATATTTATGATATTAATGATAAGAATAATGATAATGATTATGACAAAAACAATAATGATAACGATTATCATAATAATTACAAATAATGATAAGGATACCAATAAAAATTAAAACACTTATAATGATAGTGGTGACATTAAGGATGATAAAAACGTAAATGATGATGATAATGAAAATAATCATTTTAGCTTTAGTGATTATGATAAAAATGATGTGGCTAATGCACGTACTGCATCAATATGAATAAAACTTTTTTTCCCTCCCATGCATAATCAAAGTTTATAAAACATAAGATCTTAGAAACCAAAACGGAAATAATCTATGGACACATATATTTACATACATACATACATATACATGT
>BOPN01004530.1:10000-30000 GCA_017312705.2 Penaeus japonicus
TATTAATTAAACGTTGTTATTAATTAAATCTATGTGATCATCATCATTATCGTGATAGTTATCATTATCACCTTCATCATAATCTTCATCATTTTTGTCATTATTATTATCATCATTAACACAATTATTGTCATTATCATTGTTATTAGCATCATTATTATCAATGTTATTGTTATTGTTATCATAATTATCGTTATCAATATTATTATCACTATTATCATTATCAGTATTGTTATTATCATTATCACTATTGTTATTATTGTTATTACTATTATCATTATCACTATTATCATTATCATTATCATCATTACCATTATCATTATCATTACAATTAGTACTTTTATTATTTTTATTATTATTATCATCATATCAACATTATTACAACATAAATATTTTTCATCATATTATTACTACTATCATCTTCCTATTCCTCTTGTTTTTATTATTATCACCATTATCATTACCATCATCATTATTACTATCCTCCTTATGATCATTTATAAATGTTATTATTATCATTGTCACTATTTATTGTGATCATTATCATCATAATTATTCTTATGATCCGCATTATTGTTATCATCATCATCATCATTTATTATCACCATCTTCCTTATTGCCATTATCATCACTGTTATCATTATAATAATTACTATTATTGTTATCATCATTATCTTCATTATTATTGTCATGATTATTATTGCTATCATAATCATTATCATTACTACTACCACAACAACAAAAATTACTATCCTTATTTAAAAGACTATAATTATCTTTCTCCTTTTGTTGTTACTAATGATCTTATACTCATTATTTTGGTTGCTCTTGTTATCAGGTCACTATCCTTATCATCAAGATAACCACAACTGTTATCATTGCTATCGTATTTTTCTTATTATTTTATCTTATCACTATTACATGATATTCCTTTTTGATTAACCTTATACTTTTCATAAATTTCCTCATCATATTCCTATTTATTACCCTTATCCTTCTCATCAATTTCCTCATCAATGTTAACTCTTACTTAGTGAAAAGGAAGAGAGAGAGATATTCGATAATGTTTAAGAGATAGTCAACATATGCTGACATAAACACATGTCTGCATATGCCTTCGCACCTGATCTCGTTGCGTCACACAGACAGGGTACATCGTATATGTGCTTAGTGCTTTGATAAGATAACTGTGGTTTATTCATCACAGTAATGCGAGTCGTGGTAATTATTCAATATGAGTCATGGTAATTTGTTCTTCTTGTGTGCTAGGTTGGTGGAAATATTTACGACGTGTTAACGGTGTAATGGTTATTCATTTATAATTTATTTTTTATTTTTATTTTTTTTTTTTTTTTTTTTTTTTTTTTTTTTTTTTTTTACATTTTTTCGAAGGTGTTTCTTTCATTCTCTTGATCTTCTTATATCTCTCTTGCCTATATATTTATATATCTATCTATATATTATCTATATATTATCTCTCTCTCTCTTGATCTTGTTATATCCCTCATCTATACATCTATCTACCTATATATCATCTACCATCTACTATATCAATCTTATTCTACCTATATATATATATATATATATATATATATATATATATATATATATATATATACACACACCACCAACCATCCACTATACCTCTCTATACCTCGTCTATATCTAAATCTAATCTTATACGTATACCCCAAATGTATAGTGAAGTTATAGTGAAGTCAAGTTATAGTTATAGTTAAGTCTCTATATCTCGTCTATATCTATATCTAATCTTCTACGTATACCACAAATGTATAGTGAAGTTATAGTGAAGTTAAGTTATAGTTATAGTAAAGTCTCTATACCTCGTCTATATCTAAATCTAATCTTCTACGTATACCACAAATGTATAGTGAAATTATAGTTATAGTTAAGTCTCTATACCTCGTCTATATCTAAATCTAATCTTCTACATATACCACAAATGTATAGTGAAGTTATAGTTATAGTTTAGTCTCTATACCTCGTCTATATCTAAATCTAATCTTATACGTATACCACAAATGTATAGTGAAGTTATAGTTAAGTTAAGTTATAGTTATAGTTAAGTCTCGATACCTCGTCTATATCTATATCTAATCTTCTACATATACCCCAAATGTATAATGAAGTTATAGTTAAGTTAAGTTATAGTTAAAGTTAAGTCTCCATACCTCGTCTATATCTAAATCTAATCTTCTACGTATACCACAAATGCATAGTGAAGTTATAGTTATAGTTTAGTCTCTATACCTCGTCTATATCTAAATCTAATCTTCTACGTATACCACAAATGTATAGTGAAGTTATAGTGAAGTTAAGTTATAGTTATAGTTAAGTCTCTATACCTCGTCTATATCTAAATCTAATCTTCTACGTATACCACAAATGTATAGTGAAGTTATAATTAAGTTATAGTTATAATTAAGTCTCTATACCTCGTCTATATCTATATCTAATCTTCTACGTATACCACAAATGTATAGTGAAATTATAGTTATAGTTTAGTCTCTATACCTCGTCTATATCTAAATCTAATCTTATACATATTCCACAAATGTATAGTGAAGTTAAGTTATAGTTATAGTTAAGTCTCTATACCTCGTCTATATCTATACCTAATCTTCTACGTATACCACAAATGTATAGTGAAGTTACAGTGAAGCATCGCGTACTGCTTTCAACAGAAGGGGTGAAACTTGGCTCGCACACAGCCGGTACCAGGAAGGAAATGTCACCCGAGTTAAAATCTGTTTGACAGCAGCCGGCTTCAGTCAGACATGCTATATTCATTTTTTCCTGATCTTAAGGTTTGTTTGAATGAGTTACGTTTTGCTTTATGTGAATCGTGGTTGTGTGGAGGTAGGATTATGATTCGGAAGAAAGGATTTTTTTTTTCTTTTTTTTTATAAAGGACGTGGTAATTTTTTTTTTTTTTTTTTTAAGGGGATATTTATTAGTCTTGAATCAAAGTTAGCGTTATCATTTATTGATGAATAGTTTATTTATACATTTTTTTTCTACAGTTATTAGTTTTTTATATTATTATTTCCTTATTTCCCCGTTCTTTGTACCAGTTCTTCATTTTTACTCGTTTTTCCTGTGGGTCTGGAGAAGTAATATCTGTGTCTTCCCTTTCTCTCCAAGTTTGTCTTCTCTTCTGAGCAAAAAAAAAAAAAAAAAAAGCGAAGCGAGGGGAAATCCTTAACAATTGCATTCTCTCTCTCTCTCTTTCTCTCTCTCTCCCTCTCTCTCTCTCTCTCTCTCTCTCTCTCTCTCTCTCTCTCTCTCTCTCTCTCTCTCTCTCTCTCTCTCTCTCTCTCTCTCTCTCTCTCTCTCTCTCTCTCTCTCTCTCTCTCTCTCTCTCTCTCTCTCTCTCTCTCTCTCTCTCTCTCTCTCTCTCTCTCTCTCTCTCTCTCTCTCCCTCTCTCCGTTTCATTTCCTAATGATATTGAAATAAAAAGATCGAAGAAACAAAGCTAACGAGTAAGAATGATAAGAAATATGAGTAAATATGAGAAAGTGAGAACGGTGAGGAATGAGTAAGAGTGAGGCCCGGGAGACGAAGAGGGTCATGAGTAAAGGTGAGTGTTGAGTAACTGGATGAGTAAGGGCAAGAAAGTAGGAAGCTTGAGTCAAGATGATTATGAGGAAGATGTGGATGAGGCTAAGAATGAGGCAGGCATGAGTAAGGCTAAAGATGGAGATAATATGAGTAAGGCTAAAGGTAGAGATAACATGAGTAAGGCTAAAGATAAGAGATAATATGAGTAAGGCTAAAGATGGAGATAATATGAGTAAGGCTAAAGATAGAGATAATATGAGTAAGGCTAAAGATAGAGATAATATGAGTAAGGCTAAAGATGGAGATAATATGAGTAAGGCTAAAGATAGAGATAATATGAGTAAGGCTAAAGATAGAGATAACATGAGTAAGGCTAAAGATGGAGATAATATGAGTAAGGCTAAAGATAGAGATAATATGAGTAAAGCTAAAGATAGAGATAATATGAGTAAGGCTAAAGATGGAGATAACATGAGTAAGGCTAACGATAGAGATAATATGAGTAAGGCTATAGATAGAGATAATATGAGTAAGGCTAAAGATAGAGATAATATGAGTAAGGCTAAAGATAGAGATAATATGAGTAAGGCTAAAGATAGAGATAATATGAGTAAAAATGAGTATAGTGGAAGCACGAAGGAAAAAGAAAGTTGGAGAAACGTGAAAGTGGACGAGGTTATAGGAAGGGTGTTTGGCCGAAGGTGAAGGAGAGAGGCTGCATGTGTAGGAGGGAGAGAGAGAGAGAGAGAGGGGGAGAGAAGGGCAGAGAGAGAAGGATAGATGGAGAAGGAAGAGAGAGAGAATGAGAGAGAGAGAGAGGGGGGGAGAAAGGGAAGCGAGAGAGGGAAGAGGGGCTGAGAGGGGGGATAGAGAAAGAGAGAGAGAGAGAGAGAGAGAGAGAGGGAGAGGGAGAGGGAGAGAGAGAGAGAGAGAGAGGGGGGGGGGAAGAGGTGCAGAGAGGGGGATAGAGAGAAAGAGGGGGGTAGGAGAAGAGAGGGGAGTCGGAGAGGGCGGGGGATAGAGAGAGAGAGAGAGAGAGAGAGAGAGAGAGAGAGAGAGAGAGAGAAGAGAGAGAGAGAGAGAGAGAGAGAGAGAGAGAGAGGGGGGGGGGGGGGGAGAGAGAGAGAGAGAGAGAGAGAGAGGGGGGGGGAGAGAGAGAGAGAGAGAGAGAGAGAGAGGGGCAGAGGGGGAGAGAGAGAGAGGGTGATAGAGGGGGGTAGGAGAAAGAGAGTCAGAGAGAGGAAGGGGGGCATAGAGAGAGAGAGAGAGGGAGATAGAGAGAGAGAGAGAGAGAGAGAGAGAGAGAGAGAGAGAGAGAGAAAGAAGAGAGAGAGAGAGAAGAAGCTCAGGAGTCATGCGACTCATATGACAACGGTGACCCGGAGACGATATGCATGCAAGCGTTATATTATGCAGACATGAGGAAACGTCAATGGAAGAGAGAGAGAGAGAGAGAGAGAGAGAGGGAGGGGGAGGGAGGAAGAGAGAGAGAGAGAGAGAGAGAGAGAGAGAGAGAGAGAGAGAGAGAGAGAGAGAGAGAGAGAGAGAGAGAGTGAGAGAGAGAGAGAGAGAGAAAGGGAGAAAGATAGATAGATAGATAGATAGAGAGACACACACACACATAGAGAGAGAGAGGGAGAGAGAGAGAGAGAGAGAGAGCGAGAGAGAAACAAAAGACAAACCGATAAACAGACACAAACAGGCAGACAGACAGACCAACAGACAGAAAAACAAACGGGAAGAAGAAAAACAAAAAGAGACACAGAATGGCCCAAAGCAGAAAAAGAGCAAAGTTCAAAAAAAAATAAAAATGAATAGACTCAGAAGACGGAGCTAGAGAAAGCGAGACACCAAAACAAGATAGAAAGTAAGACCTCGAGGTTAGGTAAGTTCTGATTAACCTTGGAGTGAGAACAGACAGACATGCAAGGATAATTAAGGCAGAATATGACCATTCTAATTATCGTGTCCCGGTCCTCTCTCTGTCTGTGTTCATGGTGATTTTATATTTAGCTTTGATTTTTTTTCTTTCATGTATTTTCTTCCTTTATTACTTGTCCTGTCATTATCGTCGTTGTTTTTGTTTTAAATGTTGTTATAATTATTATCTTTATCAGTTAAGTACTAATCTCATTAACACTACCACCACCCTCATTCTTAATTACCTCCAGTAATTGCTAAGCTGTTTTTTTTCCACCATGCAACATCACTCTCCTCATCTCACCCTCCCGTAAACAAAAAAGAAGATATAAATAAATCAAACATATAACAGAAGAAAAAAAAGAAGCTAACCTGATGACGTCATGACTCAGTACAGTTAGTTCCGTCTCACCAAATCTTATACGAACGGTGAAGACTGTGCATGCGAGAGACCGGATGCGAGAACCAACTGACCTCGAACAGCGTCCACACCTTTTAAAGTAGGGTCATCTGGGTGGAGACACTTCTGCGCACTGAGTCTTCTTGTGTTTTTTTTCCAATCTTTTTTTTTTGGGGGGAGGGGGGGAGATAGGGGAGGGGGAGGGGGAGGTAGAGGGGATGGGGTGGGGGAGGGGGATGTTATTTGGTTATTGGTTGATTTTTGTTATTGTGATGGAGGAATTGGTGTTGTTGTTAGCGTCTTTTAACAGTTTTATTAGTATCATTGCAGTATCACTATTATAGCGTTAATCTATTTCTTGTTATTAGTGTTATTATAATCATTATCATTACTATCATCCTCATAATTACACCATTATTATTGTAATCATTACAATTATCCGCTCCATAATTGTTAGTTATCATTACAATTAACAAATATATAATTAATTTATTTTGTCCTATTTATTTCCGTCTTTCGTAAACACGCATTAGCCAGAGTGAAAATGCGCATGAGATGTTATAAACATGTCCTTTTTTTTACTAGCCAAGTGCCTGTGTTGGTGTTTTCTCTCTTCGACTTGGTTACTTATATGAAACTGATAAGATGTTCAGGTACCAGTTTTTTTTTCTGCTTGAACATTCAAGGAAGCACAGTCAAGCACTTGCGACGTAGGCAGAACCTCTCTCTCTCTCTTTTCATTATTCATGTTTTAATTTCGGCAAAGGCTTTTTCTCATTATCATTACCTTCGAAGTTGATATTTGCATCTCATTATTGTCATGAATGTCATTCCTTTCGCATTACTTATGCTTTCGACGACGACACCCGTGCTTCATGGCCATGCAGCAATACGTTACCTAAATATCTTTCGCGATCCTGTGTAAAAAAAATAAAAAAAATATCAAACTGTATCCACCTCATCACTCTCTATATTTTCTCTCCCTTACGTACCTCCACCTCATTCGTTTTACTCATCACCTCACCGTCTCTTTGTACCTCACTACTCTGCCGATCTTACCTGACTCACTCGTACCTCATCACCACCAAGCGACCGCAACCGCTACAGTTATAGCTCACTTCCTATTTGCACGCGAGGATCTGTGTTTGTATGTGTATGCTTGTAGTCCCTGGGTTGCATATACATATACATGCATCTATCAGACCAATGCTTGCGTCTGAACGTGGGTTGAATGGTGGGGATTCCCCGTGTTTGTTGGGTGATGCGTAGTCGGGGTTTAGATAGGCCTATGTATTTTTTTCTTCTTCTTCGAGGGCGGGTGGTTATGTTTATTATATAGATCATTCTTATAAACGCATTTATCTTTTTTATCCCCTATGTGATTAAAAGATTTTCGCAATAAAAAATCGTGTAGGATTTCCCAACGTCTGTTGAAAGACCACACCACACACAAAATCTCCCAGAGAGTTGACTCGACAGGCGCCCATCGCTAGTCATCATCGGCACATCCCAAGTGTATCAGGAAGACACATCACACTAGAACATGTTGGATAGTCTTGCCATGTTCTTTCCATGGGATATGAAGGAGAAAACGTACATTGTGACTTCCGCATGTTCCGCCAAGGTCTGTGACGTGTGCGACTGAGAATCAAGTGAACCAGTGCACACACTTTTGTCTTTCTGAAGGGGAACGTTGAGTTATATTTCGTTGTCTATTTTTGTGTGGAAACGTGTGTAATTGTGTTAGTTACGTGTATAAATAATGAATTAATGCCGTGACGTGAATGATAAAAAAAATAGATGCGCGGTGATGAGATGTGAAGTGAAGTGATTGATGGGACATGAAAGTTGGTGACGATTACCCGGATGTGGTGTGAATATACTGACGAAGAAATAAGATGAACCTAACAGCCTTTGAAAATGTATGGTTTAGCAGATACATTGATAAAAAAAAACACTGTTAACCTGACTGCTTTTTTTTTTCTTTAGAAACAATATGCCGAAGAGTAATAGCGACGCCGTTGGATTTTTGAAAATTATGGAGCAGCAGTGATGTGAAAATCCCACTAGGTTTCGAGTCCGTAAAAACTGTTTCAGATGCGCCGAGCTTTATAACGGTAAAATTGTTGGTTCGAATTCCCAGAGTTAATAACGAGAAAAGAAATTATTCTTTAGAGAAAATGTTGTACATCAACCACACAGGTATGAGAAATTCACACTGACTACAGCTTCATGCAATACATGTTTGGTTTTGTTTAAGTTTAATGTATAATAAATCAACATGCACTTATTACCACGTGAAAGTTTGCTTGTTTTATAAACTAAAAGACAGATAAAACACTATATTACAACTTCGAGGAGAAAGTATGATGATGACCACCTGAAAGAGTGAAGTGAGAGCTCCAGAAATGTCACTCGTTAAGAAAATTGACCTAACTGGTTTTGCATTATTACATTCCAATCCACCTACTTAAGTCTAGTTTAGGACCTTCGATTACAATTCTTACGGAGAGTATTTGTAATAACTAATGCGATTCGTAAGATTAATACCTTATTGGTGCTTAACTGCACGCAAAATTTCGAAAATAGAACTCACACCTTCATTTGCTTGGCTGGTTTAGCTTATATTACGCTACACTGATGACCATACTTTGACCTGTTTGTACATTAAACAGTATGAATTCACGCTGATTTTTATTTTTTTTCAAAATAAGTAACGTGTACCTTGGTTTAGCGAAATATCTTGCAATTATATTCTTCTGTGTATGCTTACCCAAAGGCTGACCAGAAAAATCATGTTATCGAGACATAATTTACACCTTACATCAACGTATAAAGAATCACTTTAATGAAAATAATTTCTATTGCATAGCATCTTTACCAAAATTACATTATTTAGACGATGTGCATTGCGGCCGGAGAAACCAAACCGTTTTATGCCAATACAAATTCAAAAAAAAAATATATATATTTCTTATACATTACTCTAACGCTCCAGGCCCTTACCTAACTTAAAACAAAAAAACAATTACAAAACGATTTAGCATATGGATAAAGAAAGAATAACAAGATCCTTCATTCAACCACTATACTGTTTTATGACACGTCAGACTTCAGCGGCACTTTATTCCCAAAAGGTGGATACCTCGTGCCCTGGTACTTTGTGGTATGCTGGGATAATGGAGGGTATATAATCTGGTCTGTTTTTATGGTGAGGTAGGAGAGCTGGGGGCTATCTGTGATGGTGTGAGCGTGGATATACGCATCGGTGTGAGATCTACCCGTGGTCCACCAAGATGGCGCTCGGGCTAATAATGTTACCACGTCTGATAACGATGGTGTTAACGGTAATGGCGATTGTATTATGTAAATATAGGCGTTTCTGTTGAGATCTGTGTGTTTTGTCACATGTATTGGTGGTCTGATGGTTATTTTTGCCACGAACGTAATTTTATTTTATTATCATTATTTTTTTGTTAAATGGTGTTAATATTATGTGTCATCGTGATCATTACAGTTTTTACAAATGAATAATAATGAAGACAGTGGTCATAACTATATATGTAAAATATAAAGGTTTGAATTGCGGTTGTAATAACTAATGCAGATATACAAACACAAACCATTTAATAGAAACTAAACTTTATCTTTATTTACTTCCGGATATATTTTATATCTTTTACAGTACGTGTTCATACTCATATAAATATCGACCATTGTCGTTCACATACACAGGGTAACAAAGGAATGCGGTTTCATAATTGTATTTTCCTGAATTATATGCCTAAGGCTTACAAGCGTTATTGCGTGTTCGTACGATATTTTTCTACATGTCATCCGCGAATTATTCTATCCGTTAGGAACAATTTTTTTAGAAATATATGGCTCAATTTTCCTTGAATATCCACCCGATATGAGCTGCTCATGCAATAATTTTGCTGTCTTTACAATTTTCTGCTCCAGGTACATTATGGACGGCTCCTGTACAGCATTTCGGTGGAAGGTTTAAAGGAGATATTATTAAGGGTTAAGAGTCAGGGATTTGCCATATGACTTCAGGTTGTCCTATATATATACACACTAGAGTCGCCGGCATGTGGCGGGTTAGACAAAGCTGTTTTATCATCCATGACTTCGATCTTGTGGTTATTATAAAGAATAAGTATGCATTTCGTGTGGAAATAGTGCCAATGAATACAGGCGCACCAGCAGTTCGTTTTAAATGTTTTAATAGTGGAAGCGAGTTACGCCCACCTACTGATAACTCTGTAACGTTTAAACAAAGACTTGTTTTCAGCCTAGAGTTACGGATCGCTGGCTTGTTTTCAGGTATTAGAGTCAAGAGAATGTATATACTTTCAACAGAAGATATTTCTGTTGCTATACAATTGCCTTAAGGTTTCGGCAATATTGAATTTTCGTTCGTTAAGGTTTGGATAACGTAAATGAAAGGGCGGTGTTTCATGCGAGTAAAACTACATTTGGTAGCATATCTCATTACTGGGCAATGGTATAAACATGTTTTTTGAATTTACAGCCTGACATGTATAACCCATTGCTTTACGTCAAAATTAATCAATTTAATTGTGAGGATCCAATATTTTTCCGCTTTATCAAGTAGTGCGGTCATCTACCTTACGTCATTGGCAAATATGAAAGACTGAGAAAGATGAACGACATGCTTTACCCTCGAATCATTCATGCTTCGAATTTATTTAATACTTCATAAATTGATTGTTATATTGGCACATGGAAATGAATGCAGGCACCAAACAGGGTTTTAAACATAGGAGTGCAGGCGGAGTAATACTGCGTACTGCGGCTCTTTAGTCACAGGAGTACCAACATGCGATGGATTTTCAATTCATATATCGAGATTAAGGTTTACGTGGATTTTGCTATATCTGTGATAGAGACGTGCTGATTTGGTCTTGTTTTATTAGACATTACATTAATGCGCTATACGTCATTCATGTTTCTACGAAATTTGTACCTGGAGACAGGTGAAGCTTTGTAAACAGGTGAATCCGCATATAACCCTAATATACCCTCTTATCATCAAAATAAATGTTACAAACTGAAAGCACGATGAAAACTACAACGAAAGGCATCGGTATGTAAGATCCCCATCCCAAAAAACATGAAACTCTCTCTTTAAGAATAACCCTCCCGTCCCCCGCAAAGTTGGCAGCCCTGCTAGACCCTGTAGTCAGCCATGATGCTTCTGCAGATTCACTTTCCTCGCTGAAGGAAATGTAAAATCGTGAAAATTCTCAAACCTATGACAACTATGGATGTATAACAGTGCATGGACGGGGATCTTAACTACACGGCAAAGGTCACACACAGCTCAAGAGGATCCAGGAGGAGTGGTAAGAGCAAGAAAAGTGAACAAAAACGTCTCCGGGAAAGTCTTCTGACGAAACACACAGAGAGAGAGAGACACGGAGAGTTTGTTGCTCCCTGCGATGGCCTTGGCCTTTACTCGCCTTTTTGGCTATTTGGCAGGACCGGTGTGCTTATTTTACTCATCCCCGGTGTCATCTATGCCGAGAGAACAGGTGCAGCACCAGCCGCTACGGTTTTATAGGCTATTTGAACGAGTTGTGCGTAATTTATCCGTGTTAGAGATCAGCTGATGTTAGAAAACGGCGTTAAGAGTCAGGCGCTACAGCTGGACGGGGTTTTTAAAGATTTTCGGTGCTCGGTGCCGGCCCTTTCTCGGCTGCGATATTTGAGGGAAAAGGGGGAAAAAAGGGGTGAAGTCTGTGTTTTTTGGGAGATATTTTTTTGAGGCCGTGAGGATAGGATTTTTTTTTTTTTTTTTTTTTTTTTTGGCTACTGCTTTCCCGACTGTTCTTCTATCACTGCAGTGGAGGTCGAGGGACGTTTCCTGACGTGGAGGATTTGGATCTTGTTATATTTCGATGTGGTTTGGGATATTCTCTCCTTTTTTTTGTTGTAATCTAGGATTTTAGAAGTTTTTTTTTGTCTTTCTGGGAGATTTCTGTAAATGGGATATTCGTTTGTTTTTTGTGTTTTTTTTTTTGTATTGGGAGAAGTGTCAAAAGGGTAAAAAAAAAAAAAAAAAAAAATCCATCATATCATGAAGTTGAAGGCAGAATATGTGGAAATTGAAAATTGTATCTGTTTGATTATGTAATCAGATTTCAAGTGAGAAGAAAAGAAAAAGAAAAAAAAGGAGTTAGGAAATGTTCGAAAAGCTAAGAAAATTCTAGAGAAAATCTAAATTGCATATTTAAAAAGAAGTCAAATGATATTACTACCTTTAAATGGCAGCTTATTATAGGTTTCCAGACATGAATGTTTTTCAAACTAAAGTATGAAAATGCGAGGAGTGATTGCAGTGTTTTATGCAACGGGAATGCGATGGAGGATTTTATCTTGCGCTGAGAAAAGAACGCAGTGGTGTATTTATTAGCAGTGATCAGCTATTCCGCATTTTGAATTATTAGTTCTATATGGCAAGGTAGTTGTTTCGTAGCTTAGTGTTTCACCAACAGAACTGATAAGTGAAGTACCTAAGAAAAAATGATTCTCTTTTTGAGTATGGTGGGTTCATAATTGGAGAAACAGAGTCAGAATTTACACAAAGGTTTGGCGCTGGTCACCATAACCCGCTTTATAGATTCTGGTGATAGTGCTTAGTTTTGCTTTTATTTGTGGTTTTATTGGGAGTTGTTTTGTTCATGTGGTTGATTACATATTTATTGATTTAGGGATATTGTAAAGCATGGCTGCCTTCAGTGTATATGTGTATATGTTCTCAGATCAATTTGAATTGTCAGTTAATCACAGTGTTCTATACACCATTGTATTACCAGGAAAAAAATAGACTATGATTACAAATATTCTCTTTGGTTAGAAATACGTGACCTGACAGACGATAAAGCTTGCAAGATCAGATGTGCCAGTAGCGTGATAATGTGCTTGTGATTGGCAGTCTTAACTTTGTCTGTGAGTAGGACAGCATGATAGTGGCAAATACTCTGGTAAATGTGAGAGGCACTCCCATTTTATCTATAAAAAAAAAGATTTACCTTTGTTCCAGAAGACAAAAGATTTACCTTTGTTCTAGAAAGAAATATTTTTCATGTAATTGAGTTCACGTCCCTAAAATGCAATTCCTTATCTTAGAATTGCATGTGTTTGCTAAAGTAAATTTCCCCTTTAACTGTTGGTTCTGACTTCGTCAATCCATGGTAGTTGTTACAGCTTGATCGAAGGCAGGCTGAAATAATAATGCATACTGTTTAGGGACCTGAACTGGCAGTCACTACTATTTAACCCATTGTGGATGGGTGCACGATTTAAGTGATGATGCCAGTTAGACCTAACAGATGGGTGTCAGTGTGTACATGACATAACATTGGGATCTGTTGGTTAGGTTGAATTTGATGTTGATGTTGATGTTGAAGTGCACTCACAGTCAGAAGCATTATGGCTGTAATGGCACGAGTTACAGGGTGCCAAAGTCTGCCTAAACCTGTTTTACGATGACTTAATGGAAAAATATTCTTTAGGCTAGTGTGCGCTGCCTGGACGGTGGTGAAAGCATTTTTTCCTGTCCCTCTAATTTTTTTTACCAATGCCGTTTGCATCGTAGACTGCGTGTCCTGACTCACTTAGGTTGTTAGGCGCCCCATCTGTATTGGGTAAAGTCCAAAGTGAAGAATAACTATGCAATGAAATATTAAAAGTCACTGTGCAGATATTCTGTTGCTAAGTCCATATGCTCATAAGGCTTGGTTCCCATTAACTAGATGGCACTGGGAAATAATCAGAGTGCACTAGCCACAACATTGGGATTGATTTCATGGTGGACTTGTGACTGCATGAGCCAAGTTGAGGAGTGCAGGAAGGAAGAATTTTCCTCCCACGTCTGAGATGCCTCAATAAAGCATTTTATAGCTTTTTAAAATGGGGGTGCTTTTTTCTCGCCTTTATTTTTATGTGAAAGAGATATAATGAGGGTGAACAAATATATTTGGGTAATTTTTTTCTATCTTCCAACTTTATGGGCAAGGAGAGCTGTTCCCCTCCTCTATCCTTACACCCATAAGTCCTTCTATATGTCTTGGTGTTTTCTCCTCTCATGCAATTCTCACTCTATACCTCTCCGAGTCGTCAGAGACTACCACACCCACCATCCCGTCCCCTGCCCCCATACCCCTGGTCCTCCCTTTTCTTCATTCAGAAATAACTTCGTTTCTTGTGACTTCCCCCCCCCCCCCTGTTTTATTGTATTGTATGTTTTATTTACATTATAATTTTCTATCATATACAAGGTAACTTTTTCATCTTTGATGCTCATTAGATGTGTATTTTCTGCTGTGTAAAAGCAAACTCTTAAAGTCATTTGAGGATATTTCCCAGGGGTGAAACTTGAAAATTCAGGTTGACTTGTGACTCGGGAGCAAGACAGAGTCAAAGGAATTGCATTCTTTATTTTTATTTTTTATAGCTTTTTTTTTTTTTATTATTATTATTATTATTATTATTATTATTATTTTTATTATTATTATTATTGTTAAAATTATCGTTGTTAATATTATATTATTATTGATTTATTATTAGTAGTATTTTATGATTTATTATCATTATTATTAATTTATGATTATTGATTAATTATTAGTTATAATTTCTTATTATATTGTATTATCATTGTTATTTATCATAATTTATTGTTATTGTTATTTAATTATTATTATTATATTATTATTATTATTATTATTATTATTATTATTATTATTATTATATCATTATTATTATTATTATTATCATTATTATTATTATTATTATTGTTATTATTATAATTATTATTATTATTATTATTACTATCATCATCATCATCATTATTATTATTATTATGGTGGTGGGAACAGTCGGAAGAGATGAAGGAAACTTACTTTACCCTCTCAGGCATCTTGATGCGATTTGCATTAACCTGATTGGAATATCAAAGTGCATTGGAAAAAACGTATGTGTGTATATATGTATATGTATATATATATATATATATATATATATATATATATATATATATATATATATATATATATATATATATATATATTATATATATATAATGATTTATGACAATGGAACATGTGTTGGTGCTGCATACAGACAAAGAAACAAAAATCATAATGCATCTACTCTGCAAATGAGCCTGGAATTTTTTAATCAGAACCTGATATAAACCTAAATCAATTGCTTGGCCGATAGACTTGATACTGATCTCATCAGCCAAGTTGAAATTTTGCATTCTGTGAACAATATAGTTTGAATTGGTGATTGGAAATCTTCTATTAAAAAACATGTGTTACATTAAGAAAATACGAATATTTTTTAAGGAAATCTTGTTTAAAAAAAAAAGTGTGTTATGTTAAGAAAAAACAAATATTTTTTACTGTTGAATGAACTGCTGCTTTTAACCCTTCTGAGATTGAGATGAAAGATTGAAGTGTTTTCTTTTGTTTGATTTGCAGTTTTATAAATGAATTCTATGTATAGTATGAAATCACTGTAATACTAATTAGCATTAGAGTAACCTAGTTCTGCACTTTGAGAGAATAGATAGTTTGCAATTTCAACAAGATGAAAAGGGCAGTACGAGAGTGATCCCACCTCACGAAATATGCTCGTTGTGGAGGGATTGAAAGGTCCGTTTCTCTTAGAACTGCAGTAGGAGCTCATGCCTGTACCTTTCAAGTGTACACTGTAAATAGTTTGCATTGAAAAGATGTCAGTGAGATGAAAGCTAGACTGTCCAAATTAATCTCGTGCTTAGTTGACATTCATCATTACAGGGTGTGAAATAGTACTGGAACATTTAGAAACAAGTTGTTTATAGTAAGTGCTGAATTAATTTTAATATAATTAAGAAAAAGAATATAGCTTAAGAATTAGACTTATCCTTATGGAGCATTTTTTATACATATATGATATAATATACATATATCTATAAATACATACATATATATACTTTACTGTGCTCTACTTTATTTTAAAATATTTCAATGTCATATAGATAAGTACATGGTAAATAGTACATGTAATTGATAGAAAAATGAGTCGAGAAAACATATTTTGCATCTAACATAGTTTTTGCAAATACAAAATTATTTTATCGAATAGAAATTTAAATGCTATATCATCACCATGATCACGACAAGGATTTATTATAAAAAAATGGAGCTAGTCCACGTTGAATCTTACCAGAATATATTTTATAGAAGTTTTGTTGATACTGAAGGTGCACAAGTCTGAGTGCATGTATCACTAGCTTCATTTATTTTTGCTATATTATTGTTTATCGTATTCTATGTATACGTTTCACTCAGGTTTTTATATGATTCTGATATACACTCAAATTTATAGTTGGAGGATTAATTTTAGTTCATTCTGAGGAATTCTCTCCATAGTAATGATGCTCAGAAGGGCTCTCGTATGAAGTACGGATTCCAGGAGCTGAAAGTGTGCAGTGTAGATGGAAAATGTATACTGCATCGTTTTATTATTCTCTCTCTCCCTTTCTCTCTCACCCCCACCCCCCATCTGCCTCTCCCTCATCCATTGATAATAGAGATTTGACTATCCTCTATGCTTTTGTCTTATAAAAATTTTATTTATTTATTTATTGGTTGGTTGATTTGTGATTTATTTATTATTTATTTTATTTATTTATTTATTTTTTTTTTTTCTTCTTTTCTTTCTTCTTCTTCTTCTTTTTTTCAATATACACAATAGCTTAGTCTCTAAGTAGTAAATGAATAGGCTTACCTGAACAATCCGTTCATGCAGGAGTGAATATTTAGCAGCTCTGCTCCCACCAGCAAGCTATTTTTTTTTCTCTCACGGCACGATGCCATGCTGCACTTTTCAACAGGGTGATGATTGAAGGATTTTGTATTTGCTCACATTATTAACTCGTTAAAAAAAAACAAGTCTATACACATGCAACTCCAATGAGTACATACATACGCAACTATGTAAAATGTATGTTTTGAGGGAGAGATCTGGCGTAAGCTAAATGTTTTATGACGTAATATCAAGTCATCTGGCTTGAAAGGGTTAAAGATTTTTTCATTTCTGCTACTATTTTTATTGTTTCTAATGTTATTATTGATATGCTTTTATTATTTTTAGTGTAACTATAACAACAATGATGATAGTAATATAAAAAAAATTGAGGAATGGTGTAAACAGATAAGTTGGTCAGATAATTGACTCCCTGGTGACTAAGCCCTTGTACAGCCGTCTGTACCCGTGTAATATGTTCGTCCATCTTTTTTCCTCCTTCTCCCCCTCTCCTCACATTTTTACGCCATCCCTCTTTCTCTTCATCTCTCCTTTCAATGCTTCCCCTTATTCTCTTCCCACTTCCCCCTTCCCTCTTTCTCTCCTTGTTTCTCATTTCCTTTGGTCCCCCATGCTTTCTTCTTGTCCCAGTCCTTCTCCCAGTCATCATTTTTCTTTCCTTTCCCCTCCATTGTGGTTTCCCTTCTTGCATTTTTTTTCATAGTGTTTCCCCTTCTCTCTCTCCCCCCTCTCCCCCTGCCCCCCTCTCACCCTTTTCATCTGTCCCCCATTCCCACTTCCCCATTTCCTATCTTTCCCCTCTTCCATCCACCCTTCCCTCCTGGGATTTTTGTCTAATAGGATTGGGAGTGTCACTCGTCTTTTCCCTTCCCACACTCCTCCTCTCTCTTGATCTCTCTCCCCTCCTCTCTTCTTCTCTTTCACTCTCTTTAATTCCTCTTATATTTTCCCCTTCCCCATAGTTGATGTCTTTATCTGTATCTCGCTTTTACCTGGATCTTTTTTTTTTTGGGGGGGGGGGGGGTTGAACTTTGCTGGATAAGACTCCTATTGTTTTATATTGTTTTATATTACTTTAAAGGTAATAGGTTTCATATTTATTGGCTATCGTGACTATAGAAAAATATTTAACTCATTCACGCCAGGGCCTATATTTGCGTAATGCCTCTCCCGCCAGCTAGATAACAAGTGTGCTCGGTGATTAAGCACTAGACCTCTCCCTATGCGATGCCGTGCTGCACCTCTATGAGCACTTCAACTTGGTGATGATTAGAGGTTTTTGTATTTGTTTACATTATTTGCACAAGTGAATAAAAATGGGTGTACACAAATGGAACTCCAATTATTATATACTTATATGTAAGACGTATATTTTGAGGGAGAGATCACAATGTGATAGGACGTCATCTGGTGGGAGCGAAGTATTTGCATAATGTGATATCACATTACCCAGCACCAATGGATTAAAGATAGGTTAAAGGTCTAGTCAGGAAGTCATACAGTAGACACTTGAGAACACGTCCCCATAGTAAATAGTTATTCTCATGCTGGAAACTCCTCTTGTATTGTGCATTTTCCATGAGTTGCCTTAATGTATGGGACAAGATAGACTGTAGAGGATGTATATATATATATATATAAAAGATTAGTGTTGACATTAGTGCTTTAGGTTACGTAGAATAAATCATACCTTCATTCTAGGGAACTCTATGTACTCTGGAAAAAGGATAGTGATTAATATTTGGCACAATATATTCTGTCTTGCATATGAGGCCTGTCAAGAATGCATTTATTTTTTTTATTTATTTATTTATTTATTTATTTATTTATTATTATTATTTTTTTTTCCACATATGTATCTATGATCCAGATTTTGGAGCAAAAAGAGGTATAACTTTAAATAAATTCCCTAAATACTGTTTTTTAAAAATCCAGGATTTTACTTGCTATCTAGATATTGAAAGCAAAGCCCGTTGCAAATGGGTTAACCCTCTCTGGACGGGTGGTACACTACTGTACTGCTCATTCAAAAGCCCAGTGGCTGGGCGGCACAATATTGTGCCAGCCATTTAATTGATTTAGGCCTAAGCGCTCGAAAGCCCCAGCATTGTGACATTCAAGGCTGGAATGCCCCCGTCGTGAGTGGGTTAACAGTGTTTTACTATTTTTATGATTATAATAATTGTTTTATAATGATTTTGTTTATCATTATTATTATTATTATTGTTGTTGTTGTTATTACTATTATGTTTTTTATTGATTTTTTATTGATATTATTACTATTATAGTTACATAATTAGAGTTGTAAAATTCTTGGGTTATAAAGGGGATATTGCAAATTTTTTTTTTTTTTTTCTTTCTTTTCTTTTCTTTTCTTTTCTTTTCTTTTCTTTTCTTTTCTTTTCTTTTCTTTTCTTTTCTTTTCTTTTCTTTTCTTTTCTTTTCTTTTCTTTTCTTTTCCGTACTACCCATTAACCCTCTCTGGACGGGTGGTACACTACTGTACCGCGCATTCTAGTCCCGTTCGCTGGGGACGCGATACGGCATCGTTTATTCAATTGATTTAGGCCTATGCGTTCGAGAGCCCTGGCATTGTGACATGCAAGGCTGGAATGCCCCCGGCATGAATGGGTTAATATTCTTAGTTGCAAATATAAACAGTTGAAATTTTGCTCTTTAGATTTTAACGCTTAAAGGTTAGAAATGGTTTGAAGCCATGTATGATTATCTTGTAAAAGGGTTTTATGACCCTTTCCCCCTTCCCCCTTCCCCCCCCTCCAAAAAAAAATAAAAAACAATCAAACTATTATTTCATCAGTTGTTTAACCCATTTGTGCCGGCTGACTTGCTGTCACGTTTCGTGGTTTTTGGTTCAGACACCGGCAACAAGATATTTAGTTACGGCTGGTGCACTGGGTGAGCGAAAGGACAACCCAGGCTTATAGTTAGTGCGCCCGAGAATCCCGAGGCGTTATGCTTATGCGAACGAAAACCCCAGCATTCTGACCATTTACAGCCGGAATAACCCCGGCGTGAATGGGTTGAATATTGCATCATAGCAATTATTTGTCTGACGGTTATAAATTTTGCCCGGAAAGTAATAGAAATCATCTTAAGATACCTAGCATTAGCAGAATATTTTAGATGCCTAGCCTAGGTGAAGCTGTTTTATATGTGGCCCACTATCCTTCCAATCGCAACCATGTCGAAAAATGCTATGCCTGCTTAACCCATTAACGATAGATAACATGA
>BOPN01004530.1:32500-35000 GCA_017312705.2 Penaeus japonicus
ATATATATATATATATATATATATATATATATATATATATATTATATATTTATATATATATATATATATATATATATATTTATATATATATATATATATATATATATATATATATATATATATTATATATATTATATATATATGTATATATTATATATATGTATATATTATATATATATATATGTATATATTATATATATATATATATATATATATATATATATATATATATATATTTATATATATATATATATATATATATATATATTTATATATATATATATATATATATATATATATATATATATATATATATATATATATATATATGTCTGTCTGTCTATATGTCTGTCTGTATCTATTGTCTCTCCATTATTTATCCAGTGCAGTCACAATAAGACCATCTAACATGCCCATCATGGAAGGAACAAACTTACATTTCATTCAATATTACAAGAAGTTCCTCCCTCATTCAGGTACCGGCCGTTAAGGGGAAGCAAAGAAGAACTTGGCCAGATAATTGAGGACTTCATTCAGCACCAAGACTATGAAAAGGCATTCAAACAACTGGTGTCAGGAGACTGGATGCCCTGGACCTTCTTCATCACAAAGAATAAACATCTCCAAGCTGCATTTAAGGTGGGTGGTGGTTGCATTTATGAATTCCATCTTGTTCTCATTAGAAATTTGGTGTTTATTAAAACAAGTAGGTTGCAATTAGTTCAGGTCAAAGTGTCAAACTTTTGTTTTATATCAAGAGAATATATTTATTGTATTCATTTTAGTTGTAGATGAAGCAAGATGTGCTCTTGTTGATTTAGGAAAGTTGGGAGTAATTTAGGAGACATACATTTTACTGTATATATATAGTATAGTATTGCTAGAAACCATGGAAGATTGCTATTTTGTGTATCTTTTTCTTCAAGAGAAAAATAAATTGAAGTGAATAAGGAAAAGGGCTGGAATGGGGAGAAAAAATGTTTGCTTTCATGTATGTAATTTGTACGTGCCGATGTTTAATAATTTCTACGTTTTGCAGGAACACGTCTTTCGTTATCTGAGAGTATTCGACAAGGACAGTGGATTTGTAGTAAAGGCATGTTACCGATACTCTATGGAGGGTTGTGTTGGGGCCAAAATATGTGCAACCAGGAAGTGGTAAGTGGATCCTTACTGTGAGCTATAGCAATTTAAATTCTATTATGGTTGTTTATATAGCTTATGTAATGCTTATACTGGTGACATGCATATATTTCCGTTATTTAGTTGTTTGCATCCATAACTCGGTATCTGCTAAGCTGTTTGTATAAATTTGTTTTATGTATTGTTTGTCTGCTCCTATTATATGAAAATACTATGTTAAGGCTTAACCCATTCATGCGGATGATGTTATATCACGGTGTCAAAATATTCCCCTCATGGCGAATGCAATCCCATCACATCATGTTTCAGTGTATATACGCATTGTACATTGTTCTATTTGTTATAACTACATAAGTATATACACATTAAAGTTGCATTAGTATACACATTTCCCTTGACTGTATTAAAGAAAGAATTAAAAGCAAAACCTCTCTTTGTCACCCCTTAGAATAGGGTGAGTAAAAATCTCTCTGAGAGGTTTAGTATGGCCTCACGCCTCGGGATATCTCCCGGCGGGAAGCTGAGTGTGCTTTCTATATTAGGTAAATATCTGCCCTGTCGTGAATGGGTTAAAGCAGTTACAGATGTCAGGTTTTTGATAAATGCCAGGCGTACAATTAAGTAATTAATTGATTGAATCATTGTAAATGAGATACTTTTTTAGAAAATGTACAAACACCTAATTTTTATAGTATCTTGATATCATGGAATAACAGGGGAGAGAGAGAGAGAGAGAGAGAGAGAGAGAGAGAGAGAGAGAGAGAGAGAGAGAGAGAGAGAGAGAGAGAGAGAGAGAGAGAGAGAGAGAGAGAGGCGGGGGGGGGGGGATGGTAATATGTGTGTGTCTGTCAGAAAGTCGTTACCCGAGTGTCTTGAGAAAGGTGGATCAGCTAGTTGGGTGGGTGAAATTCCAAAGTGACACGACGAGTGTAATAGATTTGAAATTATCTTTATAATTCTGGTGAGTACAAATATGTTTTATAACCTGTTACTCTGGCTACTTTTCTAACCTTAACATGGGCTAGCAGAGTCTAAAAGAACTACTGACACGATGAACTTGAAAAAAATCAGAGCTGTCAAGGTTAACCTTATCTGTCACTTGACACATTTTGCCAAAAGCAGAAGCAACTGTTCTTTACCATACTTCTTGAATTTTAGACATCACCTAACCCTGGTTGCAAACCTTGGGGATGCTTAGTCTACAAAGTATACTGTTTAATACATTAACATTGTTTCCTTTATCAGGCACTGTTAGTTATGCTGCATCATTTTAGGTTTTGCATCTGTTTAACCTACCTGTTAATATTTTAAAAGTAGTATTATTTGTGTTGTAGACTACTCATATAAATTTATTATC
>BOPN01004530.1:77500-80000 GCA_017312705.2 Penaeus japonicus
TCTTCATCCTATCATTATTATCTTTCGAAGTTCTACCGCTGTCTGTATCTGATTCAGCGCGCGCAGGTTTGCCGAAGGTCATTAAACTATTCTACATCCGATTTCGTTCATGATGACTTTCCTCTCGGCTTAGACACTCCTGCGATTCCGCCCTCAGGATTTGTAGATCGCTCTTGCATCGCGATGGTCCTAGCGATGGCCGAATAAGGATGGGCGTGTGGTTTCGATTGAGGATTTTTGTAGTCTGAATGTGTGAGCTGTTCGGTTTAGCATTGCATAGCACGTCGGAGGCAGTAAGTAGCGTCCGAGGGTAGAGGGACAGCGCTTGGACTTCTGTGCCCCCTCCCCTCCTCCCCCCTCCCCCTACCTCTCCCCTCTCCCCCTCCCCTCCCCCTCCCTCTCCTTCCCTCCCCCTCCCTCCCTCTTATTCAGTCATAGTCATGGTGATAGCAATAACGATATAGTTTTCGTAATGATAATGATGATGATGATGTTAATGATTATAAAATGATAATCATAATGGTGATGACAATAATAACAAGGATGATGATAATGATTATGATGATTATGATTATTAAAGATATTGATTATGAAACAGCAATATTGATAATGATAATAATAGTGATGATAACAACAACGCCAATGATTACAAGAACAATGGCAAAAATAACAGTGATAATAATGATAATCATAATACAAATAAAGATGATAGTGATAATGATGATAATAACAGAAACAACGATAAAGATAATGATAGCACTGATTAGTAATGATTATGATAGTGATGATAATAATTATCATTATATTAGTACAATAATAATTGCAATGATATTGATAACAGTGCCAACACGTCCTCGCTGTCTATTACCAGAGCAGATTTCTCCCCAAAGAGAAATCTGTTATTATATTGATAATCTGTTACTCAACTCTCGTTTGTTGTCTCAGTTACGCAACAGAAAAGGACCGTATCGTAGCTAGAGGTTTTAAGAGCAGAAAGATTGGTGTCGAGGGATTAATTAAATGTCGATTAGGTACGTTAGAAATGGCGGATCGAGTCTGGTACGCGAATCTTCTAAAACGTATGATTAGGTTAAATAAGTCCTCGATAGCGGTGGAGTTTATCTATGATGGGAGGGAGGGAGATAGGTCCTTAGTTTAATATAAGTGGGAGAGAAGTCCTTCATTTGATATACGTAGGAGAGAAGTCCTTCATTTAATATACGTGGGAGAGAAGTCCTTCATTTAATATATGTAGGAGAGAAGTCCTTCATTTAATATACGTAGGAGAGAAGTCCTTCATTTAATATACGTAGGAGAGAAGTCCTTCATTTAATATACGTAGGAGAGAAGTCCTTCATTTAATATACGTAGGAGAGAAGTCCTTCATTCAATATACGTAGGAGAGAAGTCCTTCATTTAATGTAAGTAGGAGAGAAGTCCTTCATTTAATATACATAAGAGAGAAGTCCTTCATTCAATATACGTAGGAGAGAAGTCCTTCATTTAATATACATAAGAGAGAAGTCCTTCATTTAATATACGTCGGAGAGAAGTCCTTCATTTCATATACGTCGGAGAGAAGTCCTTCATTTAATATACATAAGAGAGAAGTCCTTCATTTAATATACCTGGGAGAGAAGTCCTTCATTTCATATACGTCGGAGAGAAGTCCTTCATTTAATATACGTAGGAGAGAAGTCCTTCATTTAATATACGGAGGAGAGAAGTCCTTCATTTAATATATGTAGGAGAGAAGTCCTTAATTTAATATACGGAGGAGAGAAGTCCTTCATTTAATATATGTAGGAGAGAATTCCTTCATTTAATATACATAAGAGAGAAGTCCTTCATTTAATATATGTAGGAGAGAAGTCCTTCATTTAATATACGTAGGAGAGAAGTCCTTCATTTAATATACGTAGGAGAGAAGTCCTTCATTTAATATACGTAGGAGAGAAGTCCTTCATTTAATATACGTAGGAGAGAAGTCCTTCATTTAATATACGTAGGAGAGAAGTCCTTCATTTAATATACGTAGGAGAGAAGTCCTTCATTTAATATATGTAGGAGAGAAGTCCTTCATTTAATATACGTAGGAGAGAAGTCCTTCATTTAATATACGTAGGAGAGAAGTCCTTCATTCAATATACGTAAGCACGAAGGCCAGAGGGGTATGGGTTCAGTCATTCAAGTACGCTGTATCTTTTTATTTTATTTTTTTTTTAATTGGAAAAATATATCGAGGTTTCGTTTCCTGTAAGATACTTAGGTAATGTGAGAGATATCTGTTAGGCTCTTCACTGCGACCTAGTATGATATAAGATATAGGATGAAAAATCTGAGGGCAGGGGTACATGAACGGGTCATACATACGTACATGGATGACACTGAGGAGTATGTGACTTCAATGCGACTTCACTCTGAAAGACATGTCCTGAGACAGATCTTACAGTAAGACACCTTGCATTGGTGTGTCTTAATTAAAACTAAGCCCGCAGGG
>BOPN01004530.1:85000-97500 GCA_017312705.2 Penaeus japonicus
CTTGCTTTCTCGGGTTTATTCTTCTCAATGTCTTTGTTTCTCTCTTTTCCTCATTTCTGTCTTACTTCTCTCTCTCTCTCTGTCTCTTTTCATTTCGTCTTTAGCTCCCCCCGCCTTCCTTCGATCTTTCTCATGCTCCTGTTTCTCTCTTTATCTTTCTGTCTCTTTTTTTTATTATATTTACCCCAATGTCCGTGTTTTTCTTTGCATTCCCCTATTTCTCTATTTTAATCTTTGTGTCTTCCCCTTTATCTCTTTATCATCCTCTTCTCCGTTATGCAATTCACCTTTCAACATATTCCTCTCTCTTTCAACCTTCCTCGGTCCTTCCCTTATGAATGTTTACCTTACACTACAAAGATTATATGAAATGTTCCATTCATGTTGAGTTGCCGATTACCACAAATTATACCCTTGTTATAATCTTGTTACTCGTCTACACACCAGATACCCATTTCATTCATAGATCCATTTAGGATAATTACTATCAGTTAAAAGGATAAAAAAAACATGTGAAGAAAAGAGAAACCTCAACAAACGTAAGCAAGTGTCTCTCCAGCTGTTCGTTCAAGAGCAGGTCGAACATATCTAGAAACTTCGAGCTGCGGGCCCCGGCTAGTATGACGAGTCATTGCACTCTTAAGTCTAGTATACGCACCTACATTCGCTCCTATTGCATATACTGAGATAGAGCTAGGTAGATATAAAGAGGTAGAGAGATAGAGGGATAGAGGTAATGGCATTACAATGATACAGGGAGATTAGATGGTGAGGGAGACATTTTAGTCAGTCCTGTTTTATGTCTTCGTGGCACTGAACACCTGCTAGCTAGCTTTAGCGGATTGAATGATAATAATAACTCTATTTTAGGGAAGAATCGTGTGAAACTTGAGGAAGAAAGATTAACAAAGAAAGGTGAAATAGTGCGCCAAAATACGTCACCAGATACACCTGATTATGATTCCAGTCTGAACCGAAACGTTCTACGCAGTTTTGTAGTTTCAACCCGTTGTGTCATATTTTTTTTTCCTCATTTTGTTACTAATTTTGCTCATAAATACCGGATGAGGAGACACGGAAAAGGACGGGAGCGGGGAGAGGGGGGGGAGGGTGAGGGGGGAGTGGGGGGTACACGAACGCAAGGAGGAAAAAGACACAGCAGGGAAACAAGAGGAGGAGGAGGAGGAGGAGGAGGAAGAGGAGGAGGAGGAGGAGGAGGAGGAAGAGGAGGAGGAGGAGGAGGAGGAAGAGGAAGAGGAAGAGGAAGAGGAGGAGGAGGAGGAGGAGGAGGAGGAGGAGGAGGAGGAGGAGGAGGAGGAGGGAGGAGGAGGAGGAAGAGGAGGAGGAAGAGTGGGAGAACGCGGCATGAGATCGAGTTTGGGGAGGAAGACAGGAGAGCTAGGTGGGTGCGGCGGGGGAGGGCCGACACGGGGGGAGGGGGGAGCGGAGGGGGGGAAGGGGAGAAGAGGGGGTCAGAGAGCGGAGGCCGGGTGTCCGCCTCGATTGCTGCGTCACGTCCTGCTCCGCCTCTCCTCGTCGTTGGGACTTCAGGAGGGTCTTCCCATGAAAAAAAGAAGGAAAAATGTCACCTTTTTACGAGCCGCAATTCAAGTCGAGGGGGAGGGGGGAGGGGGGGGCACGACTTCACCTGAATCCTGCTTATTTACTCACCTGCACCAATGGGGCGGAGATAAGGGAGGAGGGAGGGGGAGGGAAGAGGGAGAGGCAACGCGGGAGAAAAAGGGGGGGGGGGTGGAGGAAGGACGGGAGTTGTCTGGTGCATTTTTACTTAACAGTTTAACCTTTGAGCGAGTTGGTGTGATGCCGCCCAGGTGAGATATTTCTCCTCTTTTTTCTTCAACTATTATTTCCGTCGTCGATCTGGGGGTTTATCCAGTTTTCTCTCTACATATATAACTGTTCCTCTATCTTCATACGATTCCGTCCTTCTTCCCATCCGGAAAGCAACTAGATCAGCCTCGGCTCAACACGCGGACAATCATTCACCCAACTCCTCCTTTTTCAATTTCGTGATTTTCCAACAAAATAAACCCGTCCGTCACTCAAAAACACTGTCCACGGATTGCGTCATCGCACGGGGTGTCGTAAGCTCAATCAATACCTGTATCCGGTTACCCCCCTCCCCCCTCCTCCCCTCCCCCCGCGTGGCGTTTTACTGGGGCTGAGCGTACACGCACCACCTTGCCTTGGGGTCATGAAATACCTTGTGACCGACCCATCCCTGCGCACTTGGGGGATTATAAGGACACTCTTTTTGGCGAAGAAACATACGGTAGCAGTGCCTATGCCCGGCAGGATGTTGTGGGCGGGCGAGCGCACAGCACTGTATGACCTTTATCCTAATCCTGTAAAGTGTCGGCGACGCCCATGTCTCCTGCGTGCGCCCCAGCCAGCCAGCTCCTTTATCCTGAGCAAGCATAAGTGCGAGAGGCTAGCCCCCCCCTCTCCCCCTCCTCCCCCCCGCCCCGCCCCCTGTGCTTTGTACCGACATCCTGTCGTCTCCTTGGGCAAGAATTTATGCAGTGCTTTGTTTCGTGTCCGCAAACTAACCTAACCCAACTAACTACTTTTTTGTGCAATTCTTTAACATCATGTATTAAAGTATCTTAGTTGCTCATACTTTTTTATATAAATTTCGTATCGTAAGGCGCGGTACAAAATCTAGCTGATTACAAACTGCAATTATTTCTCCCCGATGCTGCAATTCCCATCGATTGGGCGTACTGCGGATGGCTTTCGGGCGTGGACCGAAGGATGATTTCACTGGACAAGCTCTTCCTGTAACAGGAGAGGGAGACAAGGGAGCGAAGCACAGGGTCTGTCTGCCCCACTTCCATCCTGGCCGGCTAAGGAGTACACCTGTATCTCCCCCTAATGGAATTAACCCTCGATTCTCATAGAGTTTGCACGTTGAGCGAGAGCATTCTAGATGAAAGAGAATGCTAGTTCAGCTCCCAGGGTCGGACTGTGCGAGCATGTCTTACAACGGGCATCATATGACCTTTAGGTTTCGATGTGCTTTCGTTTACATCCCATGAAGCATGCGCCGGAAGTGATATTTTCCAGTGATTGTTGCAACATTTTCCTCTTGCCCACCGCCCCTCCAAGACGTTGCCAGCTACTCTAAATAAAGGTGTTTATTTCGCCGTAGTCCCCCCGTTATTTACTAAAATGTTTTATGAGGAAATCCGTAGCGTTTTTGTACTTTGCACATGGCGTAATCTCATTTTTAAAAAGATTGTTTTATCATACATTAAATATTTCATCTAAATGTAGCAATACATTGCAACACAATAGTTCAGTTGTGCCTCCGCCCGCTTACGTCATATAAGCATGACGTCATTTGTTTCGGATTTTCACATTTTCTATGATAACGTTATCCTAGGCAGGGAAGCTATTGTAATTTTCCTATCTATCTAATCTTAGAACGTATCCACACAAATGCATATCCATTATTTGAATTTAAGAGTAACGATAGGTAACATAAACATATTCATGTGATTCCAAGAGGAATTCCCTTGCACACCCTCTTCACTTATTTCGGAAGGAAGTTGCACCCATTATTTTTCAATCCTTTTTTTTCTCGGAGAGGAAACGTTGTTCCAGGGATAAATGTTAAGCATCCTTTGTATACACGACCCAGGTCTTTGCAGGATATTTGTATAAATAACGCTGTGCCTCATTGCTCATTTGAATTGCAAATTGAAAATACGTCTAACGACATTCACTCGACAAACGTCTGTACGATCTACGAAGATTCTGCAAATCATCATTTTGTGACACCAACTTGCAAAAAAAGGGTATATCATAGTGATTACAAAGGTCACACAACAAGCACACGTAATGAGTCATAATAGTGGTTCATTAATTAACTATGATGCCTTGATATTTCCCACTGTGATTGTTCTACTAGTCCAAGTAAAACATACTTGACATACTTAATCAGTGCATGACTTATATTTTCTCTACTATATATATATAATTTTTTTTTCGACAGAAGAAATTCAAGTAAATCTTAGCCTGATTTTAAAACACTACACAATAGAGGGCGGGAAGAAGTTGAATTTATCTATTTTGACTTTAAAATAAACACAGCAAAATTATATAAATACGAATTCACTCGTTAATAATGATGTAACCGGAAATCGGTTGGGTAGATTGCCCGACGTGGTAGTTTTAATTTGAATTAGAGAAGTTATTACAGCTCATATGTATATGTTAATTACGAGATCATGTATAACTCAAGGTGCCACGTAAATAAAGTTATTAGCACTTCATGTGTAATCACATAATAAACAAATAAACATGTAGCACTTTTTCTGCTTTCAAGAAGTTGGTTGTCTGTTAATCTGCAATCAGCATCTCGTTTCATTTATTGCATAAATATTACTTTCTTACTGTGTCCATCTCAAAACCGACCCAAAATCACAACCATGTTCATGCGATATGTTCTGTTAATGGAATCACAAATATATCATCCAGATAAGCCTTCCTTATATCACTCTTTCTCAAACTTTACAAACTTCGCACACAAACTCTCTCGTACTCTTCCGAAATTGACATGAAGACTCCAAGACCAGACCCCGACAGTCAGACATCTCGCGAGGAAAGACCCAAAGTGACCTGCCTTAAACTCGCCTACCTATGACCACGTTCCAGTTTCGAAAATTCGCGCCATCTTCCATCGGCGCAAAGAAAACGTGTCGGTTTGTAATCCGCCGCGCGATTGGTCCGCTGGCCTCGCCGTCGGCCAATCAGCGACGCCGATTTAACGCGGGAAGACGATCCATGCTTCTGGTGTAGAAACATCTTACAAAGAAAAACACCAATAATGTCCATAAACCTCCCTCCCCAGCCTTTATCTTAAGAGAACGACCGGAGCCCCCGAGAGCAAAGAGAAAAAGCAGCGTGCCCTCCCGCCGAAAGAGAGGCGCGGGGCCGAGCAAAGGCCGAATAAAAGGCGAAAATAGACGAAAGAGCTTCCTCACGCGATCCGGTTTGAACCAGTTTCAAACCGAACTTTTCATGGCTTATGGATTGAACGCGTTAACACAGCGGGACACGTTATCCCTCTCTATTCCTATTTTCATGACCACAAACGGCTCTGGGCGATGTACTTAGTTGTTATAAGCTAGGAATAACCACCGGTGTATGTCCCAACCGAGAGAATACCGAGGAATTGACGAGAGAGAAGGTAAGTCAATGGCGGGCGAGTTACACGAGTCACAGGAATGCCGTGTTGGGAAATGTTTTCTTTTCCTTGATTTTCCGGTATTTTCCCGATCGTTCTTCCAAGTGAACCCTCCCAGTTGGACTTGAGCTTCTGAACCACGCGGGTCGTAGTGATATAACGCCTCGTATGAGCACAGATGGACTCAATATCGAGTGCAAATGAAGGGAACTTTTCACCTTAGTAGGAAATCGAGTGCACGTGAGACCTGCGACCTTTTTTTCGAATTCGTATTTTCCCCCTTTTACTCTCCGAGTTCTGCCGGGTCTCGTCTCCTCTTTGTTCTTCTGTGCAGTGGAGAAGATGGTAAAGATGTCGCCTAGTTTGATTTTTGTATTATTATTATTTATTTATTTTTGAAAACTCGGGGTGTGTGGAGATAGGCCTACCTCGGATTTTTTTGGGGGGAATATAGGCCTATGCAGATTGGATTCGTGTTTTGGTAGGTTTGGTGGTTGTTATTTTGGTTGTATTTTGGATTCAGATCGTTGTTTTTTTTATGGAATGGGGTTGGATCTGTCTTCGTTTTGAGTGTTTTCTTCATTTTTAGAAACCCTATTTTGACCTCGTGTGAGGAGGGGAGGATATAGTGAGTGTGTGACCTGTGTTTTTAATGCTTTTATTTACATACCCAAAGTGAAATTCATTGCTTGTGAATGTGTTTTGAAAAAGGAAGAAGTATGCTGCCAATATCTTTTATATAAGTGGATAAATGAAATGTTTGAATAGTGAGAGTTTGAGCGGACACGGAGACACACGAATGAATGATCGTCCTTTACACGGGATTTTCATTTCTTTTCCCGTCGTGTGCGTGAGAGAAGTGGGGAAAAGTGGCTACGAGAGGAGATCCGTCTCGGTGTGGGTTGGCTGAAAGCTTGGTTGGATTACGATGGTGTGAGAATTAGTGCTTCATCCTGTGACGGGAGTTTGGCTGGAAAAGCGATTGGGGATTGTTGTAGAAGGCGCGTGCCGTGAGTGAGGCTTGATGTGATGTGCTGTGGGTGAGGCTTGATGTGCGTCTAGTGAGGCTCGATGTGATGTGCCATGAGTGAGGCTTGATGTTCCGTGAGTGAGGCTTTATATGCCGTGAGTGAGACTCGATGTGATGTGCCGTGAGTGAGACTCGATGTGATATGAGTGAGCCTTGATGTGCCATAAGTGAGACAATGTGATGTACAGTGAGTACGACTTGATGTGCCGTGAGTGCGACTTGATGTCCCGTGAGTGAGACTTGATGATGCCCAGTGACAGTGAGTTTCAAAGTGGCTTGATTGTAAGAGAGAAGATGAGTGTCGGAGCAAAGGCAGTCCGAGATTGGATTACCCGAAGAAAAGTCTCCTGCCATTTTTGCCTCCCTCCATGTGTGCATGTGCTTGCGTGTGTTGCTCTTGAGTGCATTGGAAGCATTACTGTGTGAATCCAGCCGAGTGCTTAGAAAGGATCATAAGACATTCGTTTCATGGAAATCTGCATTTTCTTCAGAAAATAATAACAAACAGGTTAAGAAAGAAAGTGCATACTTTTTTTCAAGTTCAAAGCCCATTATGGGGACATAACTCTAAGGAAATGATAAATGATCAATAAAATCACCCTTATGTGATTTTAATGCCAAGGCCAGATTAATTATGAGTCAAGTACATGTTTGTATTTGTTATTATAAAGTCTTGGACGTGGCATGAGGCCTGTTTTCCTCCTCATGATCACATGATGAAAAACCCAACTGTAAGACATGATGCAATGAGCTCCCAAGGTAAAGTGCTTTCCTTTAGTATTCTCAAGTTGAAGTTGCACACATTGGAATCCCATTGCAGGAGCATTGCTTCTCCTTCCACAAAGTTCTTCATTGTTATTTAAGTTTTATGATAACAGAACACTTAAACCAGGAAAAACTTGCATGATGACTAGTAATTAAGCATGGCATGTGGTGTCAGAGATAGAAATGGGATTCCCCATTTTTTTTATGTCATGAGCATACTCTTTTTCTTTTGATTTTGTTTCCTGAAATTAGAGGACTGTTGGCTTTTGTTTGACTTGATCTGTTTCATTTGAATCAAGATTTTGTGATAGGTTGCTTAATGATTTTTATCTTGTTTTTTTTTAATTGTTTTTTCTCCGTTTGTGTTTCTCTTTCTCTCTCTCTTTCTCTTTTATCCTTTGTCTTCTCATTCTCTTTTTTGTTTACTTTGTTTTCTTCACATTCACCCTTGCTTATCCCCCCTGCCTTCTCTTCCTCCTCCTCCTCCTCTTCCACATTTATTTCTTTTCCATTTTTTCTCTTCATTCACTCTCTCTTCTTCTTCCTTGTTCTTATTCTCCTTTACCTCTTTCTGTTTCATTCTCCTTTACCTCTTTCTGTTTCTCATCCTCATCTGCAGTAAGTTTCCATATCCTTGTCTTTCCCCTCCTGTTTTTCAATCTTGCATTTTTCTCTCTATTTCCCCTCCTTTTTCTTTCTTCTTTTACTCTCTTACTCCTCTTATCTCTTTTTCACTCCTCTTCACCCCCCCCCCCCTCCTCCCAAGTATTTCTGTCTTCAGATTTTATAGGGAAAGATTTCAAATACGATTTTTTTCAAAATAAGGTGATAGGTAAATAAATGAAAAGTTGAATAACTAAAGATAATGAATATTCCCTGAGGCTAGACCCCTGGCCCCAGTGGATCTTCTGTGTTCCCCTGGGATGTAGAGCAGTTAAATACTCCCAGATAAGAGCTACATTTCTAAAGATAAGGCAGTAAAGGCTTCACATTGTTCTACTCAGAAAAGCAAGTCGTGGTCCCGACTCCTTAAATGAATGCTATCATCCTTTAGGGGGTCAACTGGCAGCAAACAAGACGGCAAAGAAATTTTTTTTTTTCATTTCATGATACAAAGATTAAAAAAAAAAATCATATTGTACTACTGAACTAGATCTTATTATGATTAATGTACCATTGGAAGAGGAAAAGTGCTGATTGTATACAAGAACATATAGATATCATATAATTGTTTAAAGTATCATTATGATAAATGAAGTGATAACTGAATTTCAATTGATGAGTCAACTGGCAATTTGAATCGAGGGTCGCATTTCTTGCATATGTATACACCTTTAGGAATATTTTATTCCACAAAATATAGTTAACTTTACAATAACAAAAGGAATTAAAGATGTTGCATTTTCATTGTCAATTAATAGTACATTTGTTTTACACATGTCAATATTTTTTATTTGAAGGGAAACAAAAGGATGTTTGATGAATATAATTTGTCTAGAAATGATAGATTATCACATTGAGGCTTTTTACTCCTTCAGTATGCTCACTTTTGGTAAATACAAGAGCATATATGAAGCAATTCAGAATGTGTATGTTGAATAACTTTAGCTCGCAGTTATTTTTAGGACAATTGTTTTGAGAAATATTGAAGCAAGCATATGTGAATTTAACAAAATAACAAAATGCTTGAAAAAATCAGTATTTTTTAAATAAGAGGTACCATGACTATTAGGAGGAATGTAGCATGTAAACAAGAGAGAGCAAGTTAGGAATTGCAATGTGTTATACCTAAATGTTGCAGTATTTACATTCAAGAAAGTACTCTTTGTGGAAGCACAATGTTTTAATCTTCAGTGAATTTGAATTTGAATTCCTCTTTATCCTTACATCTCTATTGCACTTACCTGTTGTAATGTTTAATGATGCCACTTTAAAAGTGCTCTACAAAATTTCTAGAATGGTAATATGTTTGGATTGATGTGAGAGAGAAAAGGATGTTTTGTTTTCTACTTAAGAGGCAATTGTAGTTTTGGTATAAAGTTGAGCAAGAGGAAGGTGGATTAACCCATTGCGTACGGGTGTCATGACACATGTCAGCACCGATTAGGCCTAAAAGACGGGAGTCAATGTGTGCATGATGCAACATCGGGATGTACTCACAGTTGAAGTGCGCACACATGAAGTCATGAAGTATTATGGCTGTAACAGAGTTAGCTCCAGAGCTACAGGGTTCCTAAGTCAACTTAAACCCTCATTTTATGATAGATTTATGGAAAAATATTGTTTGGGCTAGTCTTTGCTACCCAGAGGGTGGAGAAAACTCTTCCCCTGTCCCTCTAATTTTTAGCTGGTGCTTCTAGTGTCGTAGACCGCCCGCACTGACAACCAGTTAGTTCGTTGGGCGCCCCATCAGCAATGGGTTGATTAAACATAACTTTGAATGAATAACAGAAAGAGAAGCAGGTGCTTAACCCAATGCAGAAGACAGTAACACGTTGATGCCATGGTAGTTTTTGACCTAATGCAAGACAAGGAAGGTGCCACTGTCAGCTTGGCTGTTGGAGTGTATATAGTTGTAAATAATCAGGTTTTTTTTGTGTGTGTTGCAAGGAAGAAAATGTTTTGGCAAACTTCCTACCTCTTTTTCTGCAAATTTGTGGTTGTGATGTTACACTGAGTGTACAGTGTATCATCATCCTTTTTGGAGACTAAAAGAGTAAATTACAGAAATAATTTGTCTAAGCATTGTCCTACCACATAGGAAACACACACAAAAATAGAGATTCAGTATTCTAATGTATGAATGAGAAGTTAGGGGCGGATTTTGAGTCTCCCGTGTTCCGTCAAATCCGTTGAACGGCATCCCAGCATCAGTTTCGTAGGCCCATCTGTAACGGGTTAAACAGATTATCAGTCCAAAAGATGTTACTAGATTTCCTGATGGATTGCTTCAGCATCAAAATTTTTATCCCTCTGCCAAATAAATGCAGCCATTCTAGTACTAAATACAGAAAAATAATGTTTGGATTATGCAGTATATCAGGCAATAAAAGAAGTGCGGTTAGTTTAAAATTCATATTACATTGTGTTTAAGCTTTCCAATAATGCTAATATCACAGCTCTAGTTTGCAAAGCATTGCAAACAAGTAGTGCAATACAGATTTTCCATAAAAGGTATTAGATTTTCTGGCTCCTTAACCCTATGACGACGGTGCATCACACTCGTGTCACACAGCTAAATTCCCGATGCTGGGGCGTCATGCCAGTGTGATGTTTCCAATGCAATATTGCAATCGCCCGGCTTAGGGTTTTTCGCGTAGCGCGTGCCCCGTCGGGAAAGGGTAAAGTTCTAGGACCCAGCCTGATTATCCTTTTTGCCTGACAATGGGGGTTACAAAATAGTTCAGTAATTTTCCCCTGATCGCCAAATTATGCACTGTCCATATCTCTGAAGGATTAAGGACCATGACTGGAGCTAACGTTTTGTTTGGAAGCCATAAGAATGGGTAAACTTAAGCATTGTTGATGTTTTATTGTGTCGACTTGAAATTTTAAAGAACCAAATTTTAGCACCAATGTTATTTTTTTAGAGTTAAGATTGCAAGACTTCTGAATTAGCAGAAATGATAGGATTTTCATATCAAGAAGGTGCATTGGTTGAATGTGTCTTAGAACCATGCTACAGTTATTTCTTGAAAGTTACAATTTGCCAAAGATATGGATGGAAATGTGTTGTGTATGCTAGATTTTTAGGTATATATCTTATATCTTTAGATTACTCTTGAGTAATTAGTTTGTGTAGTTAAATCAATTATTTATGACTTGGTTTGACAGGACCTTATTGCTTGTATTAATTAAGGCTGTTATTAAATATGATGATATTTCTGTATGTTACCATTAGTCACTAATTCAAAATGTTGCATAAATATTTTTTTCGTGATTAAATTTCATAAGTTAATATTTTCATTTTTGATGGCAAGGCATATACACAGATTTATCCAACGTACTTTTTTATTCTCTTGAAACTTACATATCGTATATCTTTTCAGATTGAGAAAATGAGTTTGACAGTAGAAGCTTCCAAACTCCTAGATTTCAACCAGAAACTAGACATACCCCTTCTAGATAATGTAATTGGGTGCATGTACAATGGAATCGGAGAACAGGTAAGATTTTGCAACAGTCAGTTGGTTATGATTTGAAAATTTGAGATGAAAGGCGCCTGATATATTACATTGCAATAATCTCCAAAGGAATATTACATAATTAACGTCTTACTTTATTACATTATTTATTACATAATTAACGTTACATTATATTATATTACATAATTAACGTCTTATTTGCCTTATACAGCAAAGGATAGCGCAAGAAGTTCTCACCACACTGAAAGAACATCCAGATGCATGGACACGGGTTGATGCTATTTTAGAGTTCTCCCAGAACCAACAGACAAAGTACTATGCACTACAGATCTTGGAACAGGTCATCAATACGAGATGGAAGGTGCTACCTCGCGATCAGTGTGAAGGTTCGTTGTCATTGATTCTTTTCTCTGTAAAGATCAAAGAGGATGTTGCTGCAGTCGAGTTTTCTTTTGAGAGGCTAATCGGTCTCGAACAACGTTAGTAATATTGGGAATACTTTTATTTCATTGCTTTCATATGATACAGCAGCAGATTGTGTTGATGAATACTTTCACTTTCATTGAATCAAATACCGCAAGGCCTAGGGGTACAGATTTACCTTATTACAAAAGTGACATAAATGATAGAAAACATGTGGCATTAATTGATGCTCAGATTATATAACCAAAGGGAGACTTCTGCTCGATATCATTTGACCGAAAATGCTTGTTAGCATGAAATGGTAATTTTTATTAGTCCTTCAGTATCAGACTGGAAACTCTTAGTTATGGTTTGTTAAGCCTTTTATGCTTGTTAACCCTTTCACGCGGGGGTGATTCCGGGTCTAAATGGTCAGAATGCCGGGGTTTTCGAACGCGAACACCTCAGAATTCTTGGGTGCACTAGCCGCAAACCTGGGCTGTCTGCTCGCTCACCCCGAGTACCGGCCATAACCAAGTATCTTGTCACTGGCGTCTGACCCAAAAACCACGAAATGTGTCAGCACGTCATCCGGTGCGAATGGGTTAACCCATTGGAGCCGGTTGACGTGATAGCACGTATTGTGGTTTTCGCGTCAGACGCCCTGGACGAGCTATGAGGGGAAGCTGCGCACTCGGGAGAGCGAGCGGGCAACCCAGGCTCGCGGCTTGAGCGCCCGAGAAGCTCGAGGCGTTAGGCTTATGCGTTCGAGAACCCTGGTATTGCAACCACGCAAAGCCAGAACGGCCCCGGCATGAATGGGTTAAAGAGAGTGAGATATATATATATATATATATATATATATAGAGTATACTATGATTGTTGCTTCAACTGATACTGCTTTCAGCCATCAGAAAGGCATTTTTATACTCCTATTGAAATAGTA